>CM025251.1:28264088-28276021 GCA_013677275.1 Gossypium schwendimanii
ATAATCATTTACCAAAAAACTTAATGTTGAAATAAATATAAATTTAACAAAAGAATTTTATAAATGTTTGCATTTAGAATTGAATTTTGAAATTTAAAAAGTAAGAGGGCTGGAGTGCTTAAAATAAATGGTAAACTATACAAATGGTCATCAAACTATACCCGTGTTCATGTTTTGGTCACCCAACTTTAAAATTTTTAATTTAAGCACTAAACTTTGTATTTGTTCTTGTTTTGGTCACTTCCATTAAATTGATAACGTAAATAATGACATGAATATTATCAATTTGATTACACACTTAGTCATCAATACTTACATATTCTTTCAATTTGATCCTAATTTTAAATAATATAATAAATTTAACCCTTCACATTTATAAATTCTATCAAGTTAATTCTCACATTTCCTAATCAAAGCTTTCAGAAAGCTATGACAACAGAGGCATTCCAAAACCCAAAAAAGAAAAAAAAAAACATTTCTACAATTGAGCAAATATAACATACTTTACGAGTATCTTGATAATTGAACTATACGGGGATTTTAGTTTCTGGGTTATGTAATTTTTTTACTCTTTTGTTTTTGTATCTAATGGTTACCCAATTTAATCCATGAGCTCAAAGATGGGTTCTTTGCTGCTGGAAAAATTGAAAAAAAAAAAAATAGAATTTGTTGTTGTTAATTGGTTTTATTTTGTCCGCTAAATCATCCATAAAGAAGATCAACAACTTTGGTGTTAATTACTCTGGATTTTATTGAATTAATTAGTACCTACTACTAGATCTTGTGTTTCATAAGCTTTTTTTCTCTGGATTTGGATGTTGAATAAGAAACTTGGTTCTTTGGATTTGGATGTTCAATGCTGATCTGATTGTTTGGTTTATAAGCAATAATATATTTGCATAATTAGAGAAGGTTTTTGTTTTCTTTTTTGGTTTTACAAACTTATAGATGTGAAATGGCTTTGTTTTAAAACTTGAAAAGTTTAGTTAGAATATTTAAAGATCAAATTGATAGAATTTGTAATGTGAAGAGTTAAATTTATTGAATTATTTAAAATTAAGATCAAATTAATAGATCATGCAAGTATTGGGAAATGTGTTATTACACACAATTAAAAAAAAGATCATGCCATTATTTTCGTTATCAATTGAATGACGGGTGATTAAAACAAGAATGAATACAAAGTTTAGTGTCTAACTTAAAAATTTTTAAAGTTGGGTGACCAAAACAGGAAAGTGAGCATAGTTGAGTGGTCATTTGTATAATTTACTTAAAATAAAAGTAAAATTCAAATGTATGAAAAATATATAGATTTAAAGTGCTAATGTAAAATATAATACTCCCAAAATTTTAAAAAAAATCATTAATTAACTAATTATTCATATCAAACATATACTCAACGCAAATATAACTGTAGTTTTCTTTTTCTTCTTTCGAAGTGGAGCAGACTTATCAAAACTTAAATTTCCTATGTCATGCATTGTTATGTTCTCTGGATATTACAGCCTAGAGGGCGTATATGATAATTGGTGTTTTGATGCAAAAATTGTTCCATTGATCCACATTGTCGTCTATATTATCCAGATTATGGGGGATGACTCAACCTTATTATGCAAACTATGAAGCAGAGTAGTTATCGTATTCCGGAGCTATACTTGAATTTCATAACGAATATATAATTTCCATCAGTTTATTAAAGGAAATATATATGACAGCGATTCTGTAAATGATGAAAACAAATGTCTGTATTGGATTCAAGATCATAATTACCTTTTTAACAGACTATATGCAGGTAAATCTTTCACTCTGGAGACACTTTCAAGTGAGAGTTCGTGCTCTAACCGTTTTCTTGTAGACTTCAGAATTTCCTGGAAAAAGAAGACAAAGAATATAGAATGAACAATGCAGGAATGCAGAGGAAAGTCATGGAATTACAAAAGTAGGATCATTCATGAGAATGGTTTACGTTGAATTCCATGTATGAAGCCCGTTTCACAAGCCATTGTGCATCCATCATCTGAAAGGTCACACAATAAAGATCATCGAATGCCATTTCATCTTCTGCAAGTAGTTCCAAAAATCGTCTTCCAGCCCTAGAAGATGGTTTCCCTGCAGGTAAAACATTATTACATTAGTAAAATTCAGCACTAAGTCAAGGCAGCAGATAATTAATTTACTTTATTCGTTATAAGGTTAAGATTCCAGTACTTTCTCGTCAGTAAAACAAAGAGTTAATGCCTTTGTTCGAGTAATGCCAGCAAAATATCTTAGCATCTAAAGGTGGTATTGAGAATTCAACATCTAAGCAGCTCTAAATTTCCATTACCTGATTGCAGATCCAACATCTGTACCAACATAAATGAAATATTGATGCCAGCTACTGCAAATGGATATTCCCATTCAGATCTATTCCCATCTCGTTTGTGCAACAACCTCTGGAAAGATTGCTGTTCAAGGAAGGACCAAATCAGAATTTGACCAACCGTGTCTGTAGTTCATGCTGATTAAAACATGATCATTTCATTGTTTGGTACATGCTAATAAACTAAAATAAACAAGAAATATAGGTAGAGCAGTTCCCAAATGCTCCATGAGCTAGATCATAATCAATAAAACAAAATCCAGTTATTTAAGGGAAGGAAACAAACCGGATATTTCTTGGCAAAAAAGATGAGATTCTCTAATGAAATGAATCCTCCACCCCTTCGAATAGCAATGAGATAACAAGAATAAGCATATATTAAGCAGGAAAGAAAACCCAACCAAGATAACCAGTTTTTAAGGCAAAGTCAGTATACCGAAAATCTGTTGAAGGATCTGGACCTTGCCATCCCATGTCCTTCCAAAGCTCTGATTTAAGAGACGGAAGCTCCCTGTCAGGGTAAGCCAATTTCCATAATTGCTTAAGAGCTTCCTGCCAGTCAAATGAAAGTATGATAAAAAAATCTTTTACTTGTGTTCATATATTTGGTATATGGGAGGGGGTTACAGGAGAGAGAAACTAGAAAGGATAATTATTGGCATTTTCAACTCCAAAAGAAAAGTTGTTGGAATTGGCAAATTCTTTTAATCAAATGTGCTTCCACAGACTATAATTCACAGAAAGAATTAAAAAAGTGAAAGCAAAATAAGGATTGAAAAATACACAAGCACACTGATTATAGCAAAACCTACTTGATGCTCCAGGCGAGATCCATCATAGGGGATTCCCAATCTTTGCTGAAGACTTCTCAGCCTAGATTCCTACAAGGGTAAGGAATGGAAACACAAATACACCTCAGATTACCAATGGTAAATTGAAACGCAAAGGTCACAGACAATTTCTTTTTTCCTTTTTTCTCTTTCAAAAGAAACAACTGAATAATCTATGCAAAAATAACTCATGCTATTTGCCAACTCAACTGTTTTACAAGAAAATGTACAAGAAAGGATCCTTTTAAGTTTTAATTATTTCCCCAAACTCACTCTCAAACCAACTTAAAAACTCCAACTACCTATAAACATGAAGGATTTTTTTTTCCTTTAGGTGTTTCCTCGCATCCATATCAGTCAGGATCCTGCATTGAGGCAAATTCTCAATCTTCTAGTCCACTACCTTTATATGCAGGATTAAGTTGTCTTTAAAAACTGTAACAGCTAAAAGCAAATTCTCTACCAGGCTTGAAGTTTGGAGCCTGAATTTGATTTAGATTTACAATACTCAAGATCAATCAGAATATATTACCGAATTCTCCAGTCCAATGACATTTTAGCAATTTTCCACGACTAGAGCCAATATTTACAGAATTGGTGGCACACAGACTAGATACTCAAGACGGTCCATTTTCAGTAAAAGATCCTTCCAGATCTTAATATAAAAATTGATACACTCTAGCTTTTTCTAAAGGTTTGAAAAACATCTCCTTGACACTTCCCCTTAAGGAAAATGGGAGACCGCAAAAAAGCGGGGGAGAAACAATATGTTGATCATCAGAGCATGCCTCCATCAAACTCCAAATGGCCACACCAACCCCTATCATCTCCAGCCTCCCCACCCTCTCCCCAAAATCACCTCGAAAAATAATAATATAAAAAAGGTTCTTCAAATCCAGGAAAATACATTGAAAAGAGTGTATTGTTGATTATACCTGTAAAGGATTAAGTGCAGGCTCAAGAAGTTTCCAGTTTGATCCACTTTGGGTGTTAGAAGGTAGAGGTAAAATGCGTGCAATAAATGATACAGATCCAAGGACAATGTTTGCTGGAAAAGCCAAAGAGAACTATCACTAATCCAAATTGCTATAAGACTCCCCCCACTTACCAAAAAATAAATGAAAGAGGAAGAAGTCAAAGAAAGCAGAGAATGTAATAACTAAAGTGCCATGCATCATTAAATCACAGTTAAAAACCAAGTAATCAAGAAAACAAGCAATTTATTTCTTTTGGCCGAAGATAATAGGCAATTCAACTTATAAAACATAATCAAAGAAAAGATACAGTTCTCATTATATGGTATCAAACTATAAACCTTCTCTATAAACTGTATAATATCTTTGAGGATGCATTTACTTACAAAATGCCCCCAAATAGGGTCATTTTTAGTTCACACGGAGAACCAAACAAGAGAAGAACTAGAATAAATTGCTTTTAGAACTCATTTTTTCTCCATTTCTACTCTTAAAACTTTTCCCCTCTGGGTATACAATTCTCTTTCTATGAATTACCCTCCATTATTCATGAACGAATGTGAAGTTATAAAATCATGTGATGAGTAAAGAACACCAATTACAAAACAGGTGGCGCACTTCTGTTTCTATAAACTACATTGATAGAGAGATTCCCACAACTGTGCTTTCTATTAGGGAAACTTTGGCAAATGCTTAGGAGATATGAGGGGAGTACTCAGAAAACTAATGCAAAAAGTTTCCCATGTTGCATAAGTATATTTAAATATAGACAATAGTGTATGCAATTTACATGCATAACAATCTAATAAACCAATATGCTCAACAGATTAGTAACTGGCTAACTTAATGGTTTAACTTTTGAAGTCAACAACCAGCAACCAAAAGAAGCAATATAATACAAGTAGATTGAAACTGCAATTATAGACATTGCAAACAGTAAAATCTCATATCTGAAAACAGACAACACTGATAATATCTCACCTATCCATTGTGCCCATTGCACAATCATGTTGGTGAACAAAAGCGCCGCCCAATGTAAATGCTCCTTCCATTGCCCTTCAACCCAAATACACTCTGGCGTTTTCCCCTGTAACATATCGGAGAAGGTAAATTTAATGTTAGCAGTACTCTTTCCCCCCTTTCTTGCAATAAAGCTTAATTAAATAAGCAATGGCATAATCACCTCTGAATGCCTGCCATCGTAATCACGATTCCCTAACAAAGGTTCATCTAAACCATGTAATCCCGTCATCATATAATTTCCATTGCTCATCCTGCCAACGTCCCCATGATCAAGCCGCCTTCGCAAGGCACCAGGCCTCATTAATTACAGCTCAAGATTTGCACCAATTCTTCCTTAAACCCTAACAAATTCTTTCTTTTTTTGAAAAAAAAAAAGGAACAAAATATATATCAAAATCCCCCGAACTGCTAAAATAGATTAAACAAGCAACTATGCAAATTTTGAATTAGCAATGAAAATGATTGGCAACACAATACTCTTCCAAATTTAAAATTAGTCACCAATTTGAATCTCAAAACTGCTATATTACAAAAATTAAGCAAGCAATCAGAAATTCAAATGACGAAGAAAAACATCCAATTTCGGCATCAAAATTCTATTGAAAATTTCAAATTAGGTTTAAAATTTGCATCCAAAACGGATAAAAAAGAAAAGAAAACTTACAGGAATATTGAAATCGAATTTGGAGAAGGCCTTAACGTTGAGTAAGAGGAAACCCAGAAGTGTAAGGAAAGCTGGTAAACCCCCGAAGAAAGAAAGAAAGAAACAATAAAAGGTAGGTTAGTAAATAAGGAAATAACAGAGTTTTAAGAAATTTGAAACTCTATTATTTCAATCCCTCCCCTCCGGTATGTGTCCTTTATATATTGTTATTAGAGTTCCTTCCTGGTCGTTAGGACGTTGGAGTTGGAGGGGGAAGAGATTCTACTAAATTCCAATTTTAATTAATAATGATTATTCTCATACTAATTGTTGAGGCCAGCTGTGGATCCGCTTGTGGGCTTGTGATCTGTAAAACAAAGTAAATTAAGAGGCCCAGAATTTCGGCTTTGAGAGCTTCTCAATGCTTAAGTTAGTGTATGAATAACAAAACATAAGCAAGGTAAGAGATGATAATGGAGGAATAAAGAGATCATATTTGAGGTCAACTCGAGCTTTAGTATATGTTATTGAGTTTCTGAGTTGTCCGTTGTCTGTCTACCTTTATTTTACATCCATTTTGTTAATTCATTGACTGATATAATGTCTCTTATTTGTTAGGGATGTTAGTAACTCACATTTTGTACATAGTGAATGAATTATGTTGAAGCTTTTTTTTCTTATTAGAAAATGGGTTTTTTATTTGTCATGTGATCCTATTAGTTTAACAAATAAGCTCTAGATTTTTATGAGTTTGAGCTCGATTTAAGTTTTTCAATTATTTAAATATTGAACTTTTTGTTAGTTAGTTTGTGCTTCTATCAACTTATTCTTTCTAATATTTAAGGGAATTTGGGGCTGACATAAACATCCTGTATGTAAAGTCCAATACCCTAATAAGGGAAGAAGATTCGAGCAAAAAAATGAAGGAAGAAGGAAGAAACAGAGAGAAAAGAGAACGAGAATTCAGAAAGAAGAAATGAAGAAGAAAACCATCTGTAATTTCATAATTGCCTCACCCTTCTCTGATTGGTCCATAAAAATAGTAAGTAACGAATGGAATTTAACAACCGAGCAGTAACAGAAATAAGCTCAATATGCACCGTTTAACTTGTACGGCTACTTACCCTAAACTTACCGTTTTAAATACTGATCTAATTCCCCCTTACATACACCATTTTCATTAGAATACTAAATTCCTAAAACACAGTGTTTTGGTACAATACTAAAATTAACAGAATTAAAAAAATAGTTAACCGTTATTACTAATTATTCCATATCAAGTAGTCCCCTTCCGAAGATGATCCTTGCCCTCAAGGATCAAACAGTGGAAATTTCTGCTGAAACTCGCTCAAACGTTCCCACGTGGAATCTTCAGGAAAAATGTTGGTCCATTCTACTAGCACCTCAGTAGCTGCCTGATTTCCTTGTTTCACCATCCTTCTATCAAGAATGCGAAATGGTAGCTTGACAAGGTTACCTTTAGAATCTACAGGGGGTAAAGTAGTAGAACTAGGAGCTGAGCCAATGTGTTTCTTGAACTGAGACACGTGAAAGGTAGAGTGAATACGAGCATCAGTTGGTAGAGTCAATTTGTATATGACCTTGCCCCTCTTAGCTTCTACTAGATAGGGTTCGAAATAGTGAGGAGATAACTTCTGATTAACCCGTTTCCTGATGAAGTGTTGCCTATAGGGTTGAAGTTTCAAATAGACCAAGTCACCTACTTGAAATTCCCTATCAGAGTGCCTCTTGTTAGCCATCTATTTCATTCTCTCTTATATCCTCTTTAAATGGAATTGTATTATGTTCCTAGTTGCCTCCCTCTACTGTAAACCACGATCTACTATTGCAACTAGAAAGGATCCTGCCAAATAGGGTATATGATAAGGAGGTTCTTGGCTATACAAGGCCTCATATGGAGTGATCTATATGGTAGAATGATAAGGAGTATTATACCACCATTTTGCTAGGGGCAACCAGAAGACCTAATCTGAAGGCATTTCCCCTAAAATGCATCTCAAATACCCTTTTAAGCACCTGTTTAGGACCTCTTTTTGGCCATCAATCTGGGGGTGATATGTAGTGGACAGATGAAGCTTAATCCCTAACTGTTTAAATAAAGCCTACCAAAATGAACTGATTAAGACCTTATCTCTATCAGAAATGATGCATTCATGAACTTCATGAAGCTTGTAATTTTGGTTAAGGTACTGTTGAGCTACAATAAGAGTCGTAAAGGGGTGTGACAGTGCCAAAAAGTGTCTATATTTAGTGAGTTTGTCAACCAAAACAAGAATGGTATCCTTCCCTTTGATACAAGTAGGCCTTCCATAAAGTTTAAGCTCACAGCTGCCCAAGCATGATCAGGAATGGGAAAAGGTTGTAACAGCCCTAGAGATACTGAGGTGTCATACTTGTATCTTGGACAAACAATACACTCTTTCACCCACTGTTTCACATGTTTTGAAAGGCATTTCCAATACAAAAGCCCTGAAATTCTATGCCTGGTTGCATGTACTCTTGAATGACCCCCTATAGCTTCATCATGGAATAAATCAAAAAGATTATTCCTCAATTTGAGATTCTACCACACTACTGCTTTCCCTTTTTTTCTTAAGATTTTTCCATCCCATAAGTACTTTAGATGAAGTTGAGGCTTGTGTTGCAGGTCTAGATAGATTTGTTGTAATATAGGGTCAGTGAATTATAAATCAATGGTTTGACCCCATACCTTAGACCAAGAAATGATGCCAATACATTGTAGCAGTTGCCTTTATGTGAATGATCCTTTCTGGATAGTGCACCAACTACTATATTATGTTCCCCTTGTTTATAGGTGATTATGTAATCATATCCAAGCATTTTGGCCACCCATTTTTGTTGATAAGGTGTAATGGTCTGTTTTTCAAAGAGAAAGCACAGATTTTGGTGGTAAGTTTTGATGTAAAAATGCTTGCCCACCAAGTAGAGGTGCCATTTTTTGATAGCAAGCAAGACTACTAAATTCTCCTTGTCATAGATTGACAAAGCTTGGTGCTTGATCCCTATGACCTTACTGAAATAACCAATAGGTTTGCCTTTCTATTGTAGTACTACTCCTAACCCCTGAACACAAGCATCAATCTCAACACAAAACTCTTCTTTAAAATTTAGTAGAATTAGTACTGGTGCTTGAGTTACTACTGCTTTGAGTTGTTGAAAGGCTATTTGTTCACTGTCAAACCACTGTTAAAAAACCTCTTTCTTTAGCAAGGTTGTTAAAGGCTTAGCTAATACTCCATAATGTCTTATAAATTGTCTGTAGTATCCAGATAACCCAAAAAATCCCCTCAAGTCCTTTACTGAAGTAGGTGGGGGCCAATTAAGAACCCCTTCAACCTTTGCTGGGTCTATAGAAGTTGATCCTCCAGATATTATGTGCCCTAAATACTCCACATAAGTAGTACCAAAAGAAAACTTCCCTTCTTGACATACAACTGATGTTGCCTCAAAATGCTCAAAACCTTCCTCAAATGTCTCAAGTGTGCTGATCAGTTAGTAGAATACACCAAAATGTCATAAAAAAACTAGCATGGATTTCATCAACAAATGTTTAAAAATGCTATTCGTTAAAGACTAAAAACTGGAATGTGCATTGGGTATGCCAAATGGCACAACCAAAAACTCATAATGACCCTCATGAGTCCTAAATGTTGTCTTATAGATGTCTCTCTCCCACATTATGATTTGATGATAACCAAATCTCAGGTTCAATTTTGAAAAATAAGCAGCTTGTCCCAATTCATCAAGGAGTTCCTCAATTACTGGTATTGGGAATTTGTCTTTTAGAGTCAGTTGGTTCAGTTGTCTATAATCCAAACATAACTTCCAACTATCATCCTTCTTTTTCACCAAAACAATTGGTGATGCAAAGGGACTATTACTATCCCTCACTATCCCAGCTTGTAGCATTTCTTAAAGAAACTTTTTTATTTCATTCTTCTGAATAGTAGATATTGATAGGGTCTGATTTTGATCACTTAGGATTCATTTTAAAGAGGTATTCTGTGATCTTGCATTCTAACAGGTGGTAGTCCTATAGGGAGTTGAAACACATCAACAAACTCAACTAGGAGTAACTCAATATCCTAATGCAAGGGCTGAAATGGTAAGGACAAAGCTACCTGAGTGGTGGTAGTTTGTAACATTGGACTAGGACCCTGACCCAATAAACTAAAACACTTGGACAATTGTGTACCAGACAAAATCTGAAGACCACCATAGGGAATTCCTTGAAGAGTACAAGTCTGCCCCAAATGTTCAAACTACATGGTCAAAGAAGAAAAATTCCAAATAATGGACCTTAGGAATGGAAGCCACTAGATACCAATGACTAAATCACACCCCTTAACAGGTAAAACCATAAATTCACTGAAGAATTTATACCCCTGTACTTCCCAGGCCACTGATCGAAAAACCCTTTGAGTTGCTAGTTGCACACCATTAGCAACCATTACTTTGAGCTTGCAGGTAGGATCTACTGGTAGTTGTAGCTTTCTCACTAACCTAGAATCTACAAAGTTGTAAGTACCACCAGAATTTACAATAATAATAGCCTCCATGTGACCAATTTTAGCTGAAAACTTTATCGTATTATGACCTTGAGATCTATTAAGGGTATTTAATGACAACACTAGAGCTACTAAGTCAGATTCATCTTTTGTGGTTTCCAACTTTACAGGACAATCTTGGAACTCTTCAGGAGAAGGAATTTGGAGCTCACTTGCTAGCTTAGTGGAAGCCTCAATCACCAATTGATATAGCTGTGATTTAACATATTTATGCCCTGATGTATATTTGAATGCACACCAATAACATAACATTTTCTTTCTTCTATCATCCATTTTAGATTGGGAGATAGCCTTAGAATGATTTTTTATTAGGAACCATGGGAGTATGGCCCCTTGAAGCAATAGAATTCTCAGGTTGGTGTATGCTTTAACAGGAGAAAATAAGGGTTTAGAGTAACTAGAGTGTCCCTCTATAGGAGTAGTCTTCTGAAGAACAGTGCTTACAATATCCTCCATTTGAAGAGAAATTGTTAACCCGTCTATTAAGGTTATGGGTTTAAATAACCTCAAATGTTGTCCAGTCTCAGGTTTAAGGTTGTAAACAATGATGCTTAATGCATAACTTTCTAGTAAATACAATTGGTTCAAGAGACTTACAAAGTTATCATGATAGTGCTCAACTGTGCTTGTTCGAATGGTCATGCTCAATCTAGAAGGTAGACTTACCAACATTCTCAGCCTCAAAAAACTGTTCTAGTTTGGACCACCAACTTTAAAAATTTTTCCATTCGAATCGAGGACATTGTAACTAAAACATTTTTCCAATAGAATCTACTATGCTGACTCGAGAGGGAGTGCCCAAGTGGCCCACCTCAGCTGTTGGTGACATAGCCAAACTGTCCTTAGGTGGAAACCCTGGTGGGGGTGTTCCTAGAAGTCCATTTCCTCGATCTTGACCCATTCCGTGAGTACTGGTAGTGACGATCCAAAGTACTACTCAAAGAAGAAATGCAGCTCAGATTTGATTTCTCTTCTGATTTCGCCTTTGAACTCTTCGCGGAAGTCTTTGAACTGCGAATCTAACTTGGCATCCAATTTGCTATCAAGCTGAGAAAATTCACGTTGCAACAAACCCATGTTCTTCTGTAGATACGTAGCGATTCCATCATTAGCCATGAAAATCGTGTGGCTCTGATACCTTTGATGAGGGAAAAAGATTCGAGTAAAAAATGAAGAAAGAATGAAGAAATAGAAAGAAGAGAGAATAAGAATTTAGAGAGAAGAAATGAAGAGTAAAACCATATATAATTTCATAATTGTCTCACACCTCTCTGATTGGTCCATAAAAAGGTGAGTAATGGACAGAATTTAACAACCTGGTAGTAACAGAAATAAGTTCAATATGCACCCGTTTAACTTGTTTGACTACTAACCCTAAACTCACTGTTTTAAGTATTGATCAATTCCCCCTTTACACCCACTGTTTTCATTAGAATACTAAAGTCCCAAAACGCAGTGTTTTGCTACAGCACTAAAATTAACAAAATTACA
>CM025251.1:28325180-28336004 GCA_013677275.1 Gossypium schwendimanii
ATCTCACCGCCACCGCTATTTTTAACCTCACCGGAGCTAAACACACCGCCCATCCAAACTAAGCCTAAATCACTTAATAAAATTTTCACAATCTTAACTCAAAAATCAGGGCGTGACTACTCTTGGTTTTACAAACCCAATTTCTTCTAACCCAGTTTTGGGATGTGACATAAACCAACATTTTTGAAATCTGAGCTCCAGAATCGTTGTCCAATCCTAAGCCTGTAGATCACCTAAAATGAAATAAACAAATGCGTGAGCTTTAAGCCCTGTGTGTGAATTGACCCATACATCATAATATAGATCAAAATATATCATATTTCATAACGGAGCATAACTTATAACATATCATAGCATGTCAGATTTCAAATCGAAACATATTTTATAACATAGCATATCCTACTCTCGTCCGCTACACATCATCTCCATCCAACCAATCATACCAATAGGTGGCGGTATACCCCTCATAATATGCAACTGAGCTGCCAAACAGAAATTTGCGGTCTAGCTACCATAATTGCAGTAATAACTGCTATATCACACTTCATCAAATCATAACTCACCCCAATGCATATACATAACATAATAACATACATATGTAACTCACAAATCATATAGCATGCAAAACTCAAGTACGTACTTATAGCATATCATATCGCATTATTATACTTATCGAAACTTACTTAACTTGCTTCCTACACTTACCCATGTTTGTTTACTGAAACTTACGCTTTTCTAGGCTTACATAATGCCAATGGACCCAATTTTTAAGTCCATTAATTGGCCTCTAATCGGGCCCTGAAATTGGCCAAAAAGGCCCATACGGCCTACCTGTTCAGACAGTGTAATAACACACGGCCATTTGCTTCACACGGTCTGTCACACGGCTTAGCAAACGGCCATGTGGCACTAGGCAATTTAAAAAACAGCCCCTATTTCGCAATTTTCTTGAGTTTCGAATGAGTTTTCAAGTTAATTTCACACACTTGGTGGTAGATTTAATCGACCACACAACTATTACACTTTGAATCCTACATAAAACGTTTAAACGAACTGATTATAACGTAATTAAATCCCAAAATCTTACTAAAAATACCCCTTTTTCTTAAGGAGATAGTCCCAAAAGCAGTATTTAGATACTTACCCACATAAGAACAGAGAACAACACGATGATTACACCACTGAAGGATCTTGATTCACAACTCTCTTGCCTAAAAAGAAAACCAATTGAGCACTTCATAAAGTATGGAACGAAACTAATATTAAAACACAAACTTAACAAAGAACAAACTATAGCGAACAATATCAGAAAAATCAATGATGAAACTTATGCTATTATTGCCTTATGATCGAAATAGAGAATCAACACAATTCTCACTGTAACACCAGAAACCCGGCCAAGACAATATGGCCAAATCTGGAAGTGTTACGAATAAAATTTATAAAAACGATTTCCTTGTTGCTTGCAAATCATTATAAACCGTTGTTACTTAGTATGCCCGATTTGTTTGGAAAACGTGTTGATATACTTATTTAATTTTAAATCATTGTTCCTTTACGTCTATCATTTGAAATGAGTATTTGTTACTTTGGTAATTCATAAAAAATTATATTTTTATGAATTGTTACTTTGAAACGTTAATTTTAAAGTGTTTCATAAAACGTTATATTTTTGGTAATTCAAATTGCTACTTTGAAAACCGTTATTTTAGAAAAGTTGTTGTTTTTCGAAATACCGTTTTATCAGTCGCTATGCTAGAAAAGCCAAATCTGAAACCAAAAATAGTCCCCAAAAGTTCAGAGAGTCCCAAAATTACAAAACTCTCAAAAGCCAAAAAAGTAAGCAATTTTTTATGAAAATGCAGTTTTACGGAAAAGTGGTCACATCTGAGTTTCTGTCACACAGACCCGCCTAATTGTGAAGGTTACCTGATCCAAAAAGACAAATAGAGAATGAGTTTTATAACTCAATATGCAACACAAACGTAAACACCATTCTGATTTAGCCATAGACAAAACAAATATAGAAATAGAAATTTCACAGAATTAGTATCATACAAAATCATAGAGAAACAAATCTGTCTAGTCCTACCCCCATCCTTTACACACCAACTCCGACATTCCCAACACACCACATGGGGCATAAAACACCCACCCAGCCTTACACACCGCATAGTGTCTATATGACACTTTTCAGAATAGTCGCAGCAGTGCTACCAGTATATTGGTGAGATGTCACCTCACAGAGAACACTTCCTCTTCATAATACGAATCCCACCCTATAGCCAGATACAGATAAAATATCATATATAATATAGTACAGATACCAGAACGTATATCACATGTATGCTCGTATAACAAGTGCTAAACATGCTTTTACATACAGAACATCTCATATATATCATATTACACAATACTCACGTAGATGTTATTTTAATCAATTTTAATCTAACAGAGAGGCAGGTTTCATGCTTTACGACTCATACCACACATACCGACCCTACAGAAGGCCCACAGTCGATCGGAGCGACCCTAGGGAAAAATTCTGAAAGGCATGTGGGCCCACACAGCCCAAAATGGCCTAAGACGTGTGTCGGCCTCACACACAGCCTAGCACACGACTATGTGGCATCCACGGGCCTTATTTTTGGCTTTCTTATATCGCCATTTTTTTGCATTTTCGTTACACACCTAGCTCTATTTCGATGCGAAAACAACCACAAGACCTTCGAAACCTAAAAATAGTATCCTAACAACTATTTTAGCAATCGAGTTACGAATTCAACAAGACTAAACTGAATTTAACCTTTCAAAACTGAACAACGCATACGAACTTACCACCAACGAACACAATCACATACAGAAATTAGGCCGTTGGAGCGAAATCCACTGCTCCACAATCTTCTTATACACGCCATCTCAAAAAAAAAGATCCTAAAACGAACGTACAAAAATCGAAAGCTAAAAATAAGCAAAGCCACACTTACCAAGCCAAACGAAGAACACCAGAAATTTAAAACTAGTGATTTGAATGAAAGATTTGTGAATAGAATCAAAGAAGAAGGAAAAAAACAAAAATTGGCAGAGAAAGGAAAAGAAGAGAAAAACAAACGTCAAGAAGAAAGGAATTTTAGGGAAAAATTAAATTAAAATTTTAAAAATTAAATCAAATAATATCCCAACTCCCCACTATCCCACTAACTAACAAATCCCACCAAAATCGACCCACTAACTCTCATCCACTACCACAAAATTTTAATTTCACCAAACCTCTACTACACAATTGACCTATACACAGAAGCAAAAATTATTGTCAAACGCTCAATCAAGGAATCGAACACAGTACCCTAAGGCAAGCTAACACTTACCACTTAAACCAACAGGTTCATTCTGATGAGTTGACTAAGGATATGATCTAAGTCAAGCCTGTTAAGGACAAGGCTAGAACAAAAATAATAGAATTCCCAAAAGTGAGACTTGAACCCAAGACCTCAAACACACACCCACATCACTTAACCATTAAAGTAGATAATTAATAATGATAGAATTCGTAAAAAAAACAAGATTTTATAAGTCAAGGTGTTACAACTCTACCCCCTAAAAGAAATTTTGACCTCAAAATTTACCTAATTGAAACAGATGCGGATACTGTTGACGAATCGAGTCCTCAGGTTCCTACGTGACTTCCTTAGTGCCATGATTATACCACAGAACCTTCACTAATGAAATAAACATCCTCCTCAATACTTTCACATCCTGATCCATAATTTGAACTGGCTCTTCCTCAAAAGTCAAATCTGGTCAAACCTCGATCTCCTCAACAAGAAGAATATGAGATCGGTCTGACCGATACCGTCTCAACATGGAGATGTGAAACACATCATAGATAGGATCTAACTCCGTTAGTAAATCCAACTGGTAAGCAATCAGCCCCACACGCTTTAGAATCCAATACGGCCCAATAAACTTAGGGGTAACTTGCCGTTACGACCAAACCACAAAACCTTCTTCCAAGGCGATACCTTAAGAAATACACAATCCCCTACAGAAAACTCGATGTCCCTCATTTTGAAATCTGCATAAGACTTCTAGCTGTCAGAAGCCGCTTTAAGACGATCCCAAATCAGTCTGACTTTATCTTCAGTCTCAAAAACGAACTTAGAACCCAAAACTCATCGTTCACCCAACTTAGTCCAACACAATGGGGTACGACACTTACGATCGTACAGAGCCTCGTAAGGTGTCATCTGAATGCTAGACTAAAAACTGTTATTGTAGGCAAACTCGACAAATGACAGAAAATCCTCCCAACTACCTCAGAAATCAATCACACAACTCCGAAGCATATCCTCCAGTATTTGAATCACCCTATCAGATTGACCATCTGTTTGAGATGGAACGCAGTACTGAAATCCAATCTCGAACCCAGAGCCTCATGGAAATTTCTCTAAAACTGAGAAGTAAAACGAAGATCTCTATAAAAAATTATCAAAATCGAAACCCCGTGAAGTCTCACAATCACAAAAATATATAGCTTGGCCAACTTCTGAAGAGAATAATCTATCCGAATAGGAATGAAGTAGGCAGACTTGGTCAACCGATCCACAATAACCCATACAAAATCCTTCTTAATAGGTGTTAGGGGCAACCCAACTGTTCAGTTACTGACCCATGACTCCCAAAACCAGAATGGGGCCAAGCGACCCTCTCCAATACTCTAAGCATAGCTTGGGACAATGCGTCGTCCCTAGCTGAGCGGCTTTGAGACCCGGTCTCAACTGAAAGTGTAGCTGGTGTCTTGCTCGTATCCAAATTAGGGATACTACCCATCGAAGATGACTTAGCTCGAGTCCCTCTACGGTACCCGCCATGCCCACGAGTACCACGGCCACGCGTTCCACAAGCACTCATCGTATTTAAAATTTTATTTACATTACGAATTTTTATGAATCAGTTTCAGTATTTATTAGCAGTAATTTATGCTTCAAATAATCATCAGAAGTTGTTTCAAAAAGTTCAGAAATTTCATTCTTTAACTAACTCAATGCAATTTAGTCATTTTAGAGTTTTCTAACTAAAGTATTTCTAAGTTAGAAGTATTTACAGGATCGGCACCGGAGAATCAGTATACCACATACTTTCAGATTAAAAATAAACTTTACTCAAAGAAACAATTTTTTTTACAAACAAAATTTTGAACCCGAAATTTCACAGCCCGAGTTTTGCAACTTGACTTTGATACCACTAAATGAAACACCCCAAACTCAGCCTAAACGTTACAACCGAATCTGAAAATGTTACGAAGAAAATTTATAAAACGACTTGTTACTTGAAATCATCGTACACCTTTGTTACTTAGTATGCCCGATTTGTTTGGAAAATGTGTTGATATACTTATTTAATTTAAAATTATTGTTTATTTATGTTTATCGTTTCGAATGAGTATTTTGAAGTGCAGCTTCTTAAAACGTTATATTTTTGGTAATTCAAATTGTTACCTTGAAAACCGTTATTTCAGAAAAGTTGTTGTTTTTGGAAATACCGTTTTATCAGTTGCTATGCTAGAAAAGCCAAATCCAAAACCAAAAACAGTTCCAAAAATTCCAGAGAGTCCGAAAAATACAAAACTCTCAAAAGCCAGAAAATTAAGCAAATTTTTATGAAAATGTAGTTTTACAGAAAAGTGGTCACATTTGAGTTTCTGTCACACCGACCCGCCTAAGTCTGAAGGTTACCTAATCAAAATAGAAAAATAGAGAAAGAGTTTTATAACTTAGTGTGCAACGCAAACGTAAACACCATTTAATTTTAATCATAGATAAAACAAATACAGAAATAGAACTTTCACAGAATCAGTATCATACAGAATCTTACAGAAACTGATATGCATAGTCCTACCCCCATCCTCTACACACAAACTCCGACCATCCTAACACACCACATGGGGTATAAAACACCCACCCAGCCCTATACACCGCATAGTGTATATATGACACTTTTCGGAATAGTCGTATCAGTGCTGCCAATATATTGGTGAGATATTGCCTCATATAGAACACTTCCTCCTCATAATACGAATCCCACCCCATAGCCAGATACAGACAAAATATCATATATAACAGAGTACAGATACCAGAACGTATATCACATGCATGCTCATATAACAAGTGCTAAACATGCTCTTACATACATAACAACTCATACATATCATATTACACAATACTCACGTAGATGTTATTTTCATCAATTTCAATCTAACAGAGAGGCAGATTTCATGCTTTATGACTCATACCACACATACTGACCCTACGGAAGGCCCATAGTCGATCGGAATGACGTGAATGGCCCTAGGAAAAATTCTAAAATTTGAGACCACATGCCCGTGTAGGCCTACACGGCCCAAAATGGCCTAACACACAGCCTATCACACGGTTGTGTGGTGTCCACAAGCCCTATTTTTGCCTTTCGTTAATCGTCATTTTCTAGTGTTTTCATTACACACTTAGCTCGATTTCGATGCAAAATCAACCCCAAGGCCTTCGAAACCTAAAAACAATATCCTAAAAACTATTTTAGCAATCGAGTAACAAATTCAACAAGACTAAATCGAACTTAAACTCACAAAATCGAACAACACACATAAACTTATCGCCAACGAATACAATCGCACACACGAATTAGGCCGTTGGAGCGAAATCCACTGCTCCACAATCTTTTCATACACAACATTTTCACAGAAATTTAATTCCCCAAACTACAACACCAGTACGACAACTCAAAAAGGAAGATCCTAAAACGGACTTACAGAAATCTAAAGCTAAAAATAAGCAAAACCCCACTTTTCAAGCATAATAAAGAACACAGAGAATTTGAAACACGGCGATTTGAACGAAATATTTGTGAATAGAATCAAGGAAGAAGCAAAAAAAGTTGGCAGAGAAAAAAAAAGAATAGAAAAACAAATGTCAAGCAAAAAGGAATTGTGGGAAAAAGAATTAAATTAAAAATTTAAAAATTAAATCAAATAATATCCTAACTCCCCACTATCCCACTAACTAACAAATCCAACCAAAATCGACCCACTAATTCTCATCCACTACCACAGAATTTTAATTCCACCAAACCTCTACTACACAACCGGTACACACATAGAAGCAAAATTTATTGGCAAATGCTCACTCAAGGATTTGAACACAGGACCTTGGGGCAAGCTAACACATACCACTTGAACCAGCAGGCTTATTCTAATATGAGTTGACCAAGAATATGATCTAAGTCAAGCCATTAAGGACAAGGCTAGATGAAAAATAGCAAAATTCCTAAAATTGATACTTGAACCCAAGACCTCAAACACACACCCACATGACTTAACCACTGAAGCAGACAATTAATAATGACAGAATTTGTAAAAACATGATTTTATAAGTTAGGGTGTTACACCCATGAAGAAAACGACATCAATAATTAACAAAAGAAAGAATTTTCTAAAGAGGGAAAAGAAAGAAGGAAAAGAGAATAGAGTGAAACCAAAATAAAGAAAAGAAAAGAAATGTGGCCGAAAGAGGTGGACGATTGGGAGGGGGAACAAACTTAGGGATAGGGTTTTTTTTTTAATTCAAAATAAGATAAAAATTAAATAAAATATTCTATCAAAATCCCAGGCCACAAAATCCTATCAACTTTATTAGAATTTGAATATAACCCAACTTCCAACACATGACAAGAAACAAAAAAGAATTCCAATATTGCATACACAAATATTCAAATACAAGACCAAAGGGTAAGCTAACAAACACCTTACCACTGAACCAACACACTCATTCTATCATAACTTGCATGAAAATAAAATTTAAGTCAAAAGACTAGGGATGGGATTTGAGAAAAAAATTAACAAAATTCCCAGGAAAGGACTCGAACCCAGAACCTCACACACACCACCGCAATACTTAATCACTGATCCAAATTAAATTACTTAACATAATTTAATAGTCCATATTTAAGAAATTTGAGGCGTTACATTCAATGTCAAAGAAAAATCTCTCTCAATTTAAACCAGCAAAATTGTTATTCTAGAAAATAGAATTAATACTTATAGAGGCTAAACTCTTACTATTTTTAGGTAGAATAACAATATCCCAAAGTTCTTTGTTTTGCCTTACTGGTGCCATCTATTTATAAGGAGAAAAACAAACTCCTAGTCTAACTAGGATTTGGTGGGGGTGCCAATATTAGTTAAACAAACTAGGATTTTTTGTCCCTCTTTTTAAACATGAAGGGCTTTTGAGCCTCTCCCATATTAGATCCAATTACAAGTACTTCTTGAACTTTTAACCCAATACTTTATAATTCAATTCAACCCAAAATTTGTTTTTCTATTTCCCAAAATAAACATATTAAATTAATTTAAATTAATTAATTTCATAATTAAATAATTTTCTCAACCCAATTCTAATTTCGTTAAAATTATGATGACTTTACTGTAAAAGAATCTATGAGAATATATATTTAATATTTCTATATTTGATGGATTCATGATGACCAATAAATGTATTTCCAATTTCAGACTTTATTTATTCAAAAACCATAAATTTATTTTCAAATCATTTTCATTTTCATTTAGAGAAAACGACATTCATTTCAAAATGTTTCACATTTCTCTAACATTTCCATTTCTATCAATTTCTGTTCATTTAATTCAACATGTAATTCATTTCTGGTTTCAACGAGCTAACGGAGGGACTGATTGGACATATGCGATTAAGGCTCAAATGATTTCTAATTAAGTTCTAGCTTTTCTCCTTTTAATTATAAAATCATTCCACTATAGTATCGTGTTTGAGCTCTCCCCAACGACATACCATTACGAAAGCAACTCGATCAATGCTCATCCAATGACCTTGTCATAAGTGTGTTACCCTCATAGGATATCCTTAATCTCGTTGGGATAAAATCCATTTTCCTAATATGATCCTATTTGATCTCATGGTAACCATTACATCTTCCTTAATAAAAAATAAATTACTATTAAATAGTAATCAAGTCATTCATCACAAAGACGAATGACTCGTGACCATGTTTACTTTTCATCTACCATGTAATGCCAATGACAGGATATCATTTACCTATATTTTGGGTTATGAATTCTATTGTTTTGAATGATGCTACACACTACAGAAGTCGTACACCCAATGCATCAGCTTTCGGCTCCTTATCTATTTGAACTCAAGCTTTTACTTACATCAAAGTATACGAGCCACGCATACATAGTTCGTTGTCCACTCAAGATTAAGGTATGTCACACTTTGAATGTCACAAGTGAATAGATCCATAAACAAATTTAAGATCTATTTTTCTCAGGTCCAGTCTGATGTACTGTCAGTCACATCTATGTCTCTATCTTCCGGAAGTCTTCAACTCCGATCCTTCCTCAGTTGGACTTCATAGATGAAATATTAGTCTTTCAATCAGTTTTCTCATTTATGATTAGGTTAAGGACATGTTTAGGTTTGTCTACTAATATAAGTTATCTTTCTGTATTATGATCTGACCATGCAATACAACTTAATATTAGTTTAAACATTAGACAACCAATGAGCTAATATTTGCTTCTATTTTGTTTTGCATGCAAAAACCACACGAGGACAATTATACAAAGTATATTAATGTAATCCATGATTTTTTTTATTAATCAATCCATTTGAAAAATTATAAGTTGACAAATGAATATACTACACTTGGGGAACTAGATCCAACAATATATATGGTAACTTTCAAAATGTAATATTCCTACCATTTGAACCAAATCATCCAAAAATAAACCTAAAACCAACTCTAGACCTAAGGTACATGCCATTTGTTATAAACTTAACAAAATATATACAAACTTTCTAAGTCGAGAGTTGAAACCAGATGCTGCCATTCACATCGAAACTTCGAGATCTACATTATCTGGGCACATAAATAAACAAACTGTACATTGAGTAATAAGACTTAGTGGTGCTAACATGATTTAAAATCAATAATCATATAAAAACAAGATTATCAAATACAATCAACATATGATCCAACTATCAACTAAATCAAATTTGCATTTAATGTCTCATGTGCATAGTTTTATAGCATATTCCATTTGACATTTTATACAATGATCATATTATTAATAACTCTTGAAAGGAGTTATATTTTAGGCGTCTAAACTTGGTTAATTGTTTGTACTTAAGTAGATGTATTTGCATTTTAGGATATTATATTAGTATTTTTAGAACATTGCATCATGAAGCTTGGATTGTGCTTAAATGTTATTATGTTACTTTTACTTGTGGGTGGAAAGGATTTGTTTGTGTTTAAATGGTAGGTGTAGAATGAGGAAAAAAAATGAATGAGTGAAGTTTTATCATGGCTAAAGGTTGGACGGATTGCCAACATTAGTGCCATGGCAATTCTAGGAAGACATTGAGTCAGCACTCAATTCGTACCACTCTCAGCCAGCTGTACTTGTACCAAAAAGAACCACTTGAAAAAAAGGAAGGAAATTTTGTGTGCTGAGAGGGGGATCTACCCTATAAAAAGTGAGGAGAGAAAATGAGTTTTTTTTTTTATAGTAAGGATCTTGAGCCGAAAATAGAGGGTAGTAGTAGAGGCTGAGCAGGAAAGAATAACATGAGGGAGAAGAAGAAGAAGGCAGTCAACTTGGTCTTTGCAAGACAATGCACCACCAAAGTTGAGGGCTGGATCGGCGAAAGCTTCCTAAAATTTTTCCTTTATTTTCTTAAATTGCTTCTTTGCGAAATTAATTGTTGAAGATGTTGAATGATATTTTGAATT
>CM025251.1:28363674-28384375 GCA_013677275.1 Gossypium schwendimanii
TAAACCTTTAAAAATCACTTAAATGATGTCCATCTTTGTCCACTAATTATATTAATGGTCTAATTACCATTTAAGGCCATTCATATTCCAATTCAATAGCAATTTGACACATTTTACTTATAAAAGTCAAATTTTGCACCTTATGCAATTTAGTCTTTTTTATCAAATTAAGCATGCAAATGATAAAATTTCTTGACAAAATTTTTATACGATATTACTGACATTTTGTAGACATTAAAATATTAATAATAATAAATATTTTGAGTCAAATTTGTGGTCCCGAAACCACTATTCTGATTTCACTGAGAACAAGTTGTTACAACCAAAACTAGCCCATCTCCCTAATTAGAATTGTAGATGACATAATAATCCTTATCAATATTTGAATCAAATGCTTACTTTAATTCTTTTACGAGATTACAGACTCATTTAGATTATCTACTGAAGTAAGTTATTTTTCTCGCAATGTAAACATTCTTTACAATGCCACTTATCTTCAGTTTGAACTTTAGACAATCAATAAGCTAATATTTGCTTGTCACAATTTCATTATGCATGCAAAATATAAAAGATAGAAAATACAAAAGACATAATAGTGAAATGTGAAATTAACTTTATTTATTTATTCATCGTTCAAATAAATAGAAAACACTTACATGTTGACTACAATATGGGCACATTTCCCAACACACAAGACCTAGGGGTAAGCTGAAGCCTTACCACTGAACCAACAGACTCATTCTTGTCAACAATCTAACAAAAATAAAAGATAAGCCCAAAGACTCAATTTGGGAATAATTCAAAATTAATAGGGAAATTTTCAAAACAAGGGAATCGAACTCATAACCTAAAGTAGATGTTCAAGGTACTTAACCAAAAAATAAAATCAAATTTCTTGATAAAATTTAACAATCCAAAACTTAAGATAATAGAGGCATTACAGTGTACACCTAAAATAACTTCAAAACCAAGCAATTTTAGCTACCATTTCTTAGATTCCATGCCATACCATTTCCA
This sequence comes from Gossypium schwendimanii, assembly GCA_013677275.1. Lineage (NCBI taxonomy): Eukaryota > Viridiplantae > Streptophyta > Magnoliopsida > Malvales > Malvaceae > Gossypium > Gossypium schwendimanii. The sequence continues at coordinate 28,364,692 of CM025251.1, forward strand.
CTCATTTTCACCTATCCAAAACACATTTAAACATGCCAAAACATATAAAAAAAATCCAAATTAAGTGCCTAACCAATATGCCCTCATTGGCACCTCAATTCAAGTGTTAAACCGTTACACTTTCATCAATCACCAACATATACTTAGCATTCATACGATTATAGCTTACCATATTTTAAACCAATCACACAAAGCATTAATCAACTTTCTCATAAGCACATATATAAGGACATACTTAAGCCAAAAGTGCCAAATAAGTACACATTCACCTTTACAACCAAAACACAAGGCAACAAAGTTATACATATTCATATTTAAAAATCCTAGCACATGCCGTTCATAACCAAACCAAAATGATCGAATTAACTACCGAGTTGCTGAACGAATAGTGTAAGCTTCAAGTTAAACGTCCAATTGATTGAGACTTCCGATGATCTACAAAGAAAGAAAGCAACAGATGTAAGCAATTCAATGCTTAGTAAGTTCGCATAAAACTTAAACGTAAACTTACTGAATAGGAATCAACTTAAACAATTCATCCATAATTTCATTAATTAGCTTATAAGCTCACTTATTTCCTATACACAACACAAACCTCACAAGGTTAGTGAATTTATAAATACAACATATAACATAACCATGACTTGATACATTTATAAGAAAATGTATATAGAACTTAATTCATTCATCCCATGTTCATTTAACATAAAACATTTCACTTCAATTTTTCATATCCAAATTCTCCATTCACATGACTAATTTCATATAACCATTTCATATATCCATTTCCATTTATAAATTTATCACCCGATGAACCAAATGAAATAACGTCGGGTACACAAGAATGATGCTCACACAAGCTATAATAATGTTGACTACATGATGCTGCTCACATAAGCTGTGGAGAATCCGCCACAAATGCAAGACCTCTACCATCGGTAGGACATCCAAGACCAGCACCCAAAACGGTAAATAACCTTAATGACATGTCATTTGTATCCTAAGCATTCACGAGGTCCATATGGGACACACTTCACATTCAATTAATTTAAATTTATTCATTTTGAACCATTACAAGCACACATCCATAGAGTCCTCACTTTTCATACATAATTATCAATTCAACTAATACGACAATTTAATTCAATTTCCTAATTACCACATATCAATCAATTTAACTCATTCACAACATGTATACTAGTAAATAAATTATCAAAAACAACAATTAACTACTTTAATCAGCATACAAACTTACTGACTCAAAAATTATTATAAATACGATGCCAATGACTACTCTGCAAACTTCGCTTTTCCACGATGCAACGCCCTAAAAATTTAAACTTCTACCTGGTAAACTCTGTGATTAAATGTGTGTCTACTTTAGTGGTTTAGTGCCTTAAATATGTGTTTGAGATCTAGGGTTCAAGTCTTAATTGTAAAAATTTTTATTATTCTTTTTTTTCAACCTTTATCTGTGAACGTTTGACCTAAGTTTAGTTCAGTGTAATTTCATGTCAAGAATGAGCCTGCTGGTTCAATACTTAAGTTCCTGTATGCCTTTGGTCCCGTGTTCAAGTTTGTGCGTACACTTTAAGTATGCATTTTTGTTTTTATGTCATTTCATAAATTTGGTTTATTTTCTTTACTTAGTTATATTATTTTGTTTTCTCTCTGTTTTCCCTCTTTTTTCCCTTCTTCTCCTTTATTTTTTCTTTTTATCATATTTTTTATCGACTGTTTCTTTATCTCTTATTGTTATTATTATTTTGTCGGGCGAATTGCATATTTCGTTGTTCCAACTGAAAAGTTAATCATGTAAGTTCGTTGTTAAAATTCAGTTAATGTTTTCTTTCATTTGTTAAGTTTTTAAAATTGGTTTCTGCTTAAATTGTTCAAATTTTTGGTCTGAATATTTGATTTGCTTCATTTTTAGGCGCAAATCAAGAGAGTAACATTCCTCTAACGATTAAGGTCCATGTATTGCTGTTTTCTACAAGGGTAAGTGTTCAATTTTTGAGTTACTGTTTTGTATCAAAGTTTTCGATGTATTTTGATTTGTGATGTGGATTTAGTGTTGTGTTGGTGAATAAATTATTTGATTGGGCAATTAGTTGTTGTTTTCAGGTTACAGAATCATTTGGGTTGCTCCTACATCGACTTCGTATCAAGTGTGTAACAAAAACCCAAAATTTTACAAACGAGAAAGTTAAAAACCATGGCTATCAACACCACACGATCGTGTTCCATGTCGTGTGGTAGGCTATGTGAGCCACACGAGCATGTGTCCAGGCCATGTAACTTATTGTTTTGGAATTAGGTTCGCATGGGCTAGAGACACGGGCGTGTGTCCAAGCAGTGTGAGAAATTTTTGGGTTTTGGGTGGCACAAGTGTGTGCTAGGCTGTGTTAGCCCGTGTAACTCTCTATTTTTGGTCACACTGTCATGTCTTGGGCCGTGTGACAGACCATGCGGGCACTGATATGAGTCACACAGGCGTGTGCCAAGCCATTTGGACCACACAGGCCACTCATTTAGGCCATGTGAATCCACACGAGCGTATGGGTCAAAAATTGAGATTTTTCCCCAGTGCCATAAACATTGCTTGAACCAAACATAGGCTTATCGTGGGGGTTGCATGATTTGAAATAGGCTATAAAACTCATTATTTGATTATCTATTTCTTTAAAACCTATTATTTATATACATTTTTAAATTTAATATGATAAATAAGTGTGTTTGTATTACTTGAGCATGATTTGAATTCGTGTTACTGTATATTAATATCTAATATCTGTTAAGTCTGCATCTGCATCAAGATTGAGATTGTATAAAGGAGGAAGTGTGGAAAGTTTAATAATCTGTCAAATTTGGTGGCTAAGCCACGTATATAATTGATTCTGGTGATTTATTATATTCTGACCTATACAGTGTGTAGGGATGAATGGGTACTTGATACCTTATACGGTGTGTAGGGATGGATGGAGATGGTGTGTAGCGGTTTAAGGTAGGAATCTGCATCTATATTTGATATATCTTGAAATTGTATCTGATATCCTCTGTTTCTGTTTCTTATCGGCTTCTAAGAATTTATTTGATTAATGATAAATCGAAACCATGTTTGTTATATTATTGATTATTGAATGCATAAGTTACACACTAAGTTGTAAACTCATTTTAGTCTGTTTGTTTGAATTACAGGTAAACCACAAACTTAGGCGGGTCAGCATAGCAGGAGCTCGGTCATCTCTATTTATTAGTTTAGTGTTTAATTAAATTTATTCTGTTGTATGTCATTTTTTGGATTGTTTTAAAAAGTTTGGATTTCTGTAGATTGATAAAACCATTTTTAGTCATTTGGAAAGTTTAAATTTAAGAAATCTAAGTTGGTTTTTTTACAAATGGTTATTGTAACCCTCCAGGTTTGGCCATAACGTCTAGGCCGGGTTTATGGTGTTACATTTAGTGGAATAAAAGCCAGGTTGCAAAACTCGAGTTGTGTTTTCTGGGCTTTTGTTTTCATGAAATGTGTTTTTGAATAAAATATTTACTTGATAATTCTAAAAATTGATCTTTTTTGGAATGATTGAATCTCCGGCACCGAACCTGTAAGTGCTTCTGCTCTAGTTATACTATTTAACTAGAAGACATTATAGTGATTAAACTAGTTTATGCTAGTTAATGACTATGATATGAACTGTGAAATAAGACATCTGGCAAAAAAACTTTGAAATGATCTATGCACTTTTGACATTTCTAGATAAATTGATATTATGAGTTTGTGCCATAGTCGTGGATGCGGTTCTCGTGGCACCGTGGGTGCCGGAGAGGAGCTCGAGTAGAGCCATCCCCTATGGGCAGTATGCCCAATCTGAACACTAGCAAGACCGTCAGTAGTCCTACCACTGAGACAAGGTCTCAAACTCTGACAACTGGGGACAACTTACTGTCCCAAGCAATGCTACATGCGTTAGAGAGGGTTGTTGAGACCCACTTTGGATCTAGGGGCTGAGGGTCTGTTACTAAACGACTTCGATCGAATGGTGCTAAAGTGTTCAGGGGCGTTACTAGAGTCTCCCAACAATGGCCAAGTACTGGTTAGAGGCCACCAAGCTCATTATGAATGCTACGACTGCACTGTCACACAAAAATTGAGGGGTGCAGTAACTCTACTCCAAGATGAAGCTTATTAGTGGTTGTTAACCATTCAAGAGGGCACTCAGATCGAGCAGATTACTTGGGATTTCTTCACAAACGCCTTCTAGGGTAAATATGTGGGGGCAAGTTATGTGGAGGCTTGTAGATGCGAGGTTATGAGCCTAGTTTAGGGTGAGAGGACTATGGCCGAGTATGAGATCTAGTTTCTTAGATTAAGCAGGTATGCTCGAGCACTGGTCTCGACTGAGTACGATAAGAGTGTTCAGTTCAAGGAAGGATTAAGGTATGATCTGAAAGTTCTGATAGCTCTTTAAAGGGAGTGAGTTTTTGTGGCCTTGATTGACAAGGCGAAGATTGTTGAGGAGGTGAAGTGCGCTGAGCTTGAGATGAGGGATCAACAGAGAAGTCAGGTTAAGCCTAAGAGGGAATTAGGTCTCTCTAGTTTTGTTCAACACTCTAAGAAGTGGGCTAGATTTAAGGAGCCTCCGAGGGCTAAGGCACCTGCTACATTGACTGAGAGTCAGACTTGTAGCGATTATGGTAGATGCCATCTGGGTAAGTGTTAGAGGAAACTGGGGGCTTGTCTGCATTGCAGATAGATGGAGCATTGTATTAGGGACTGTCCCTTCCATTTTGATCAGGTGCAAGCTCCTATACAGGTTCTAGCTTTGGGTTTAGCTCAGCCACAGAGGATAGCTTAGCAGCTACTTAAAGGTCGTGGTCCGACCAGGGATGGTAATAATGCTGGTAGGGGTTAGAGAGCACCGAGCAGAGGTGCGCATCAGACTAAGGCATGACAACCTAGTTTAGTATATGCGACTAGGTGCTACGAGGATAGAGACGTTACCGACGTTATAATAGGTACATTCTTTATTATTATTTTTCTTATTTTGCTTTAATAGACATTGGTTCAACACATTTATATGTATATAGTACTATTTCTATAAATTTGGGAATATCTGCTGAGGGTACTATTAGAGAGGTCTTTGTGATTAGTCCTCTGGGTCAGTCGGTTCGTGTTAATAAAGTCTATAGGAGGGTTCCGTTAGGGATTCAAGGTGTTGTGTATTTTTGGCTAATCTAATAGAATTATTGTTTGGAGAGTTTGATCTGATTTTAGGAATAAATTGGCTCATTAAGCATCGAGTTAGTCTAGAATGTGCCTCTAAGAGGGTAATTCTAATATCTGATATCAATACCAAGACTATTATGATCAACAAGCATCGAGATTACCTCTCTAATGTGATCTCTGCTCTGGTAGTTGAAAAGTTAGTTTAAAAAGGATACGAAGAGTATTTGGCCTTTGTGTCTAACTCCGATTCTATAAAACCTTTTGTTATTGACATTCAGACTGTAAGGGATTTTCCAGATGTGTTTCCTGAGGAGTTATCGGGGATACCTCCGGATGGGAAGGTTGATCTTGGTATCAAACTGCTGCTATGTACAACACCTGTGTCCATTGCTCTTTATCGCATGGCACCAAAAGAGCTTATGGAATTAAAGGCTCAACTTTAAGAACTACTCGATCGAAGGTTCATTAGGCCGAGTGTGTCTTTTTGGGGAGCACCGATTCTGTTCATTAAGAAAAAAGATGACACGATGAGAATGTGCGTGGATTATCGTCAGCCAAATAAGTTAATGATAAAGAATAAGTATCTGCTTCCAAGGATTGATGAACTATTTGATTAGTTTCATGGAGCATTCGTATTCTCCAAAATCGATCTCCGTTCTAGGTACCATTAACTCAAGGTTAAGGTGACCGATGTGTATAAAACTGCTTTTAAGACTCGGTACAAACATTATGAGTTCCTAGTCATGCCATTTGGTTTGACAAATGTTCCAGCTTCATTTATGGACATGATAAATTGGGTATTTCAACCATATTTGGATCAGTTTGTTGTAGTTTTCATCGACGATATTTTGATTTACTTTAAGAATGAGGGTGAGCACGATGAGCATCTTAAGGTGGTTCTACAGATTCTCTGTAAGAAATAGCTTTATGCTAAATTGAGTAAATACTAATTTTCGTTACGAGAGGTTACCTTTTTGGGACATGTTGTATCGGTTGAGGGGATCCGAGTTGATCCTAAGAAGGTTGAGGCTGTGATAGAGTGGAAACAACAAAGGAATGTATCTGAGATCTAGAGTTTCCTTGGTTTGATAGGCTACTACTAGAGGTTTGTTGAGGGGTTCTCACTTATCCCAGCTCCTTTGACTAAGTTGTTGCATAAAAATGCACCTTTCGTGTGGTTTGATAAGCAGCAAGCGAGCTTTTCGAAGCTCAATTCAGTTTTGAATCAAGCACCTGTTCTGGTATAGCTTGAATGTGGCAGTGAGTTCGTAGTCTACAGTGATGCATCGTATATTGGTTTGGGTTGCATTTAGATGTAGGGTGGTAAGCTTTTGGCTCATGCGTCCCGTCAGTTTAATTTACACGAAGGTAACTATCCCGCTCACGATCCTGAGTTGGCTATAATTGTGTTCACTCTAAAAATTTGGAGGCATTATCTGTATGGTGAGAGGTGTATCATTTACACTAATCACTAGAGCCTTAATTATCTGTTGACATAGAAAGAGTTGAATCTTAGGCAACGCAGATGGATAGAGTTGCTTAAGGACTATGACTTCACTATAAAGTACCATCCCGATAAGGCTAATGGTGTAATTGATGCTGTTAGTTGTAGAGTGATGACTGATCTAAAATCAATGTTTGCTCGTCTGAGTCTATTTGAAGATGGTAGATTGTTGGCCGAGTTACAGGTTAAACCAACATGGATTGATCAGATTCGAGTAAAGCAGTTGAGTGATGAATCTCTGGTTTTGCGATTTCAAAAGGTTGAGGAAAGTGGGACTTCTGATTTTGGTTTAAATGGTGATGGGATTTTCTATTTCCAAGGACAAGTTTCTGTGCCTAAAGATTTAGAGTTGAGGCAATTGATTCGACAGGAAGTGCATAATAGTCCTTATGTTATGCACCCTAGTGGGAATAAAATGTATAGGGATTTGCGAGAGTTGTACTGGTAACCTGGTTTGAAATGAAAAGTCACTGAGTTTGTTTCCCATTGTCTGACGAGTCAACAGGTTAACGCTGAGCACTAGTAACCTTTAGGTTTGCTATAACCAGTTAAGATTCCCCTTTGGAAGTGAAAGTATGTGACTATGAATTTTGTTAGTGGGTTGCCTCTGACACCCATTAAGAAATATTCTGTTTGGGTCATCGTGGATCGATTGACCAAGTCTGCTCATTTCTTACCAATCAAGATCGATTATTCACTTCAAAAGTTGGCTAAGTTGTATGTCTTTGAGATTCTAAGACTGCACAGCGTGCCGATTTCGATCATCTCTGATAGAGACCCGCATTTTACTTCTCGATTCTAGAAGAAGCTTCATGAGGTATTAGGCACCTGATTAGATTTCAGTACTGTATACCATCCTCAGATCGATGGACAGTCTAAGCGAGTTATTCTGATTCTGAAAGATAGGTTATGGAGTTGTGTGATTGATTTCTGAGGTAGTTGGGAGGAATTTCTGTTGTTGACTGAATTCGTGTATAAAATAGCTTCCAGTCCAGCATTCAGATGGCACCTTATGAGGCGTTGTATGGTCATAAGTGTCATACCCCTCTGTATTGGACCGAGTTAGGTGAACGTTGAGTGTTGGGTCATGAACTGGTTTCTAAGACTAATGGTATGATTAGATTGATTTGAGACCGTCTTAAGGAAGCTTTCGATCGACAAAAATCGTATAAGGATTTAAAGAGGAAAGATATTGAGTTTTCTGTGGCTGACAAGGTTTTTCTAAAACTATCTCCTTGGAAAAAGGTTCTCCGGTTCGAACATAAGGGCAAGTTGAGTCTGAGGTCTATTGGGCCGTATCATATTCTGAAATGTGTTGGACCTGTCACCTATCAAATGGAGCTACCTCTTGAGTTAGATCATATTCACGACGTATTCCACATCTCTATGTTGAGACAGTATCGGTCTGACCCATCTCACATTGTTCCCATTAAGGAGATTGAGTTATGATCGGATCTAACCTTTGAGAAAGAGCCTGTTCAGATTCTGGATCGAGATATTATGGTCTTGAGAAGAAAATTTATTCTTTTGGTCAAGGTTCTATGGCGGAATCATGGCACTGAGGAAGCCACGTGGGAACCTGAGATTCAATTCCTCAGTAGTAACTCATTTGTTTACATTAGGTAAAGTTCGAGGCTAAAATTTTGTTTAGGGGGAGAGAGTTGTAACGCCCCAAAAATTTGATCTTCTTTCTGGTAAACTATGTCATTAAATGTGTGTCTGCTTTAGTGGTTTAGTGCCTTAAATGTGTGTTTGAGATCTAGGGTTCAAGTCCCACTTGTGAAAATTTTTTTATTCAACCTTTATCTATGAACATTCGACCTAAGTGTAACTCAATGCAATCTAATGTCAAGAATAAGCCTGCTAGTTCAATGGTTAAGTTTCTAAATGCCTCTGGTCCTATGATCGAGTTTCTGCGTATGCATTAAGGATGTAATTTTATTTTTATGTCATTTTGTAAATTTGGTTTATTTTCTTTACTTAATTAAAGTGTTTTCTTTCTCTCTGTTTTCCCTATCTCTCTTTTTCCTTTTTCCTTTTTCTCCTTTCATTTTTCTTTCCATCAAAATTTTCTCCTTTATCAATTGTTTCTTTATCTCTTACCGTTACTATTATTTTGTCGGGCAAAATAAGTATTTTGTTATTTCGACTGAAAAGTCCGCGCAAGTTTGTTTTGAAATTCAATTAATGTTTGCTTTCGTTTGTTAAATTGTTGAAATTGGGTTCTGCTTAAATTGTTTAAATTATCAGTTTGAATGTTCGATTAGCTTCCTTTTTAAGAAAAAATCGAGAGGCTAACATTCCTCCAACAAATTAGGTCCATGTATTGTTGTTTCCTATGAAGGTGAGTGTTCGATTTTCGAGCCAGAGTCTTGTGTCAAATTTTTCAACATATTTCAATTTTTGATGTGGATTTAGTGTTGTGTTCGTGAATAAATCATTTTATTGGGCAATTGGTTGTTTTCAGGTTTTGGAATCATCTAGGTTTCTTTTACATCGAATCCGTATCAAATGTGTAATGAAAACCTGAAATTCTGCGAACGACAAAAGTCGAAAACCATGGCTATCAACACCACATTGTGGTGTGCTAGGTCGTGTGGCATTTGTCCTTGTAACTCACTGTTTTGGAATTAGAGCCACACGAGCTAGAGACATGGGCTACTCTCCAGGCTGTGTAACTCCCTGTTTCAGAATTAGGTTCGCATGGGCCAGCAACATAGATGTGTGTCTGAGTTGTGTGAGAGAATTTTTGGGTTTTGGTTCACACTAGTGTGTGCTTGCCAGTGTAACTCTTTGTTTTTGGTCACACGGTCATGTGTTGGGTTGTGTGAAAGATTGTATGGACACTGATATGAGCCACACGGGCATGTGCCTGCCATTCATTTAGGCCGTGTGAATCCACATGGGCGAGTGGGTAAAAAATTGGGATTTTTCCCATGGTCGTAAACATCACTCCAACCGAATGTAGGCCTACCATGGGGTCTGCATGATTTGAAATAGGCTATAAAACTCGTTATCCGATGATTTGTTTTTGTACAAATTGTTATTTATATACGTGTTTGAAATGTAATTTGATAAATAAGTGTTCTGTATTACTGGAGCAGAATCTAAATTGGTGTTACTGTATGTGCATATCTTATATCTATTACGTCTACATCTACATTGGGATTGGGATTGTATAAAGGAAGAAGTGTGGATAGTTTAATAATCTGTCAAATTTGGTGGCTAAGCCACGTATATAATTGATTATGGCGATTTATCGTATTCTAACCTGGCAGCTAGGCTGTAAATATTCTGAAACGTGACTTATAGTCACTATGCTATGTGTAGGGATGAATGGGTACTTGATACTCTATATGGTGTGTAAGGATGGAAGGAAATAGTATGCAGCAGTTGGGGGTAGGAATCTGCATCTGTATCTGATATCCTTTGTTTCTATTTCTATATCAGCTTCTGAGAATTTTTTGATTAATGAGAAATCAAAACCATGTTTATTGTATTACTGATTATTGAATGCATAAGTTACACACTAAGTTGTAAACTCATTTAGTTTGTTTGTTTGGATTACATGTAAACCCTGGACTTAGGTGGGTCGGCTTAGCAGGAGCTCGGCCATCTCCATTTATTTACTTTAGTGTTTCATCGAAATTATTGTTGTATGTCTTTTTTTGGGATTGTTGTTAAAAGTTTAGATTTCCGCGAATTATTAAAACCAGTTTTAGTCATTTAGAATGTTTAAATTTATGAAATCAAAGTTGGTTTTTTTACAAATGGTTATTATAACCCTCCAAGTTTGGCCATAACTTCTAGGTAAGGTTTGAGGTGTTACACACGATTTGTGTTTGGTTGATTTGTTTCTTGATCTATATAGTAATTTTAATTCAATTAACCACTTAAAAATCAAACAATAAAACTCACGCATTTAAGCCATTTTATGTTTGTTTTATAGAATTACCCCAAAATTTCACACTTTATGAAATTTTTCCTTATATCAAAACTTGCAAAATTTACACAATTGACCCTAAAACCCCTATGCCGAATTTATTATAGTTCGTCTACAGCCCTTAACAGCTAAATTTTTACGATTAAACCATGCTAATTTTAATTTATAACAATTAAATCCTAATATTCAAAACTAATTAAAACTACTTTACAAAATGTTCCTATTTAACCATCAAGCTCATGAGTCTATCGATTAACTTCAAAAACACATATAACTCATCCATGGAAAGTCCCTAATCTTTAAAATATTTTTCAATTTAGTCTCTAGGCTAGCTAAATTAAGCTACAACAATATCAAAAATACAAATTACTAAAAATGGAAGTCAAATACATACCATGCATGCAAAACAAAGCTTGGCTGAAATCTCCCTAACACAACAATGGTGGTTTCACTTTTGAAACAAAAGAAACAAGAAAGATGATGATTTCATCTTTTGTTTTATTTTAATTTTGTTTATTACTCAATTTACAAGTTGAATCTTTAATTAATAATTCAAATTTCATGAAATACATCACCAAAATCGTTGACTAAATGTTATGCGATTTCCCAAACTTGGAATGTTCAGAAAATTGCTCAAAAGGAAGGATCGTCTTGAATGGTTCAATTGGTGGAAACCTCAATTCGTAGCAGTCTTAGCTAAAGAACCTTAGCTATATTAAAGCTAAGACCTATTTAACACTCAAACAACTAAAACCTTGATATAAAGGAAGTCGCCACACTTCGTGGTGGGGTACGAAGTGATAAGACAGGTGAACGCCACGAAATGAGAAGTTTGAGAAGTTTGAATAAGTTCGGTTAAGAATATTAGAAAGAAAATTCTCACAAAGATAAGTTTAATATTGAAAATGTTCTAACCTGACAAATGTCCAATTACAAAGTGTATATAGACCCTAAGTTGGCCATTCAAATTTGGCATCAATGGTGTTCACATTAGTATTTAAAATGTTCACACACTAGCATTAAAATCGGTTCATCTAGTTGGAAAATTCATTCATCAATGAAATGGTCACTTTCTCCCCCTTTGGACTGTTCATGTATCCTTAATAAAGAATAAATCTCCAAGTTCCTTGCGTGTTCAGCCTTTACTTCTCCCTTAATTCCTTTTGGTCGAATGTTAGATGCATGGCTCATGCATCACTTTAGTTGGCACCTTTAATGCGTCTTGGAAGGTTGAATAATCATTATGCATCTTGAAAATACATCCCCTAATTTGATTCATGCATGAGTTTTTTCATTGGCCAAATTAATTGTGGTTTGATTCTCTTGAATGTTGTTCATGAATGCCCCCAAGCATGAAGTAAATGATCAGCCAAATTCTTTCCACCTTTGCCACCATCCATGCATCTTCATTGAAGGATGATTCTTGAAGATTCTAAATACTTCCATGGTGCATGAATTCGGCAGAGTGAAAGAGACACTCAATCATCTAAGTGAATGGTAACCTACACATATAAACAGACATCAGCCATTTGCAACAAACACATCTCACAATCAGCTATAAGACTTAACTAAACTAGACACTTGACTTAGACTCAAGATGCACGCACACATAATGCACATATGAATGAATGAATTAATCAAGCAACATGTTTTAAATATCACACGCATAAATAACATGACTTAAGATAAAAATGGCAACATAAAATGACACCCTTCACACACATATCTTTATGATAAAACTTAACACATAATTTAACACATAAAAATGATGCACAACAGAAACTGTAGAATTAAAATAAACTTAAGTTCATAAAGATCAGAGTGATAGAATGGAAAATTAAAGTCCATTAGAGAATTCATCCTTCACTTGGACCAAGTGAACTAGATTAGGATTTGGGTTTGGCCCAATTTGTTCAAGATTGCTTTGGGCTTGACTCCAAAGCCCTTGCATGAGTCTATTAAAAGCCTCTTCAAAGCATTTGGCCCTAGCCCTTGTGATTGGCCTAATGGGAACTTGCAAAGGGTCTTCTATGATCTTGGATGCTTCATGCAAAGTTGGGCCATGATGGTTTAGCCCATATTCATCCTCCGTTGACTCCACAGGTTATGTCATATTTCAATTTTTGTTTTATTTTAATTTTGTTTATTTCTTAATTTACAAGTTTACCCTTTAATTAATAATTCAAATTTCATGAAATATATCACCAAAGCCGTCCACTAAATGTCCATATGGTCTAATTACTTCTAAAGCCCATCAATTCAAATTTCTATAGCCATTTAACACATTTAACTATTAGTGATTAGCTTTTGCAACTTTTACGATTTAATCTTTTTTTATTTAATTAACTATCTAAACGATAAAATTTTCTAACCAAATTTTAATACGACACTAATGTAGACTTGTAAATACTAAATAAATAATATTTATTGACTCGCTAATCAATATTATGGTTCCAAAATCACTGTTTTCGATACCACTAAAAACTGGTTGCTACACTTTACATCCCAATACATCTTGTTTCCTTCGGGATGCATGGCATAAGGGCTAACATGCGTTTCTCGAAGTATGGTTTGTCTTAATTCATTATTATTTGGCACATAATACCTTCCATGAAAGCACAAAACACCTTCATCATTAAACCCATAATCCTCAATTTTTTCATCTTTCACCCTTTTGATCCAAGGCAATAAGGACACATCTAAAAGTTGTTTGGCCTTAATCTCACAAGCTAAGGTGGGTTTCACTTGCAGCTCGGCTAACAAGTCTCCATCATCCACTAGGCTCAATCTAGCAAACATTGCTCTTAACTCTGTTATCTGCTTCCTACTTAAGGCGTCTGTTACAACATTGGCTTTTCCGAGGTGGTATTCAATTACACAATCATAATCTTTTAGCAGTTCTAACCACCTCTATTGCCTCAAATTCAACTCTTTTTGGGTGAGAATGTATTTCAGACTCTTATGATCTGTATAAATGCAACACTTTTCATTATACAAGTAGTGCCTCAAAATTTTCAATGTCAAAACTACCGTAGCCATCTCTAAGTCATGAATCGAGTACTCGTACTCATGATGTTTCAATTGTCTCGATACATAGGCAGTGACCTTACCGTCTTGCATCAACACATATCCAAGGTCAGTATCAGATGGATCATTGTACACCACATACTATTTTCCTGATTTAGATTGAATTAACACGGGAGCTTAGGTTAACACCGCCTTAAGCTTTTCAAAGCTAGATTGTTGCTCATCTATCCACTTAAAAGGAACATCCTTCCTCAACAACTTAGTTAGGCGTGTAGCTATTAAGGAAAACCCTTTAATAAATCTATAACAATACTTAGATAAACTAAGGAAAATTCAGATTTCAGAAACATTTTTGGGTTGTTTCCATTCTAGGATAGCCTTTATCTTTTTTAGATTTACCAGAATACCCTTTGCAAATGCAATATGTCTTAAAAACATAACCTTTTTAAGCCAGAATTCATATTTACTCAATTTGGCATACAACTTCTTTTCTCAAAGGATTTGCAGAACCTTCCTAAGGTGTTCATCATGTTTAGGTTCGATTTTGGTGTAGACTAAGATGTCATCGATGAATATGAATTGATCAAGGAGGGATTGGAACACTTGGTTCATTGAGCCTTAGTTATAAACTGAATGGCATCACAAGGAATTCATAATGGCCATATCAGGTTTTAAATGTAGTTTTGGGCACATATGCTTCCTTTACCTTAAGTTGATAGTATCTTAACCTTAAATTTATCTTAGAAAATGCCATTGCACCTCAGAAACGGTTAAACAAGTCATTGATTCTAGGCAGAGGATATTTATTTTTAATAGCCAGTTTGTTCAACTATCGGTAGTTGATACAAAGCCTTAAGAAACCATTTTTCTTCTTGACAAATAGGACTAGAGCTCCATACGGAGAAATACTGGGTCTAACAATTTCACGATCCAACAGTTCCTAAAGTTGGATTTTCAACTCTTGTAACTCTTTGGGTGCCATGTGGTAGAAAGCAATGAACACTGGAGCAATTCCTAGCAATAATTCAATTTGGAATTCTACCTAACAATCTGGAGGTAACCCCAATAACTCCTCGAGAAACACATCTAGGAATTCCCTAATGGTTCAAATGCTATCTAAAGTGGTATTATCAGTATTCTCATCCATCATATAAGCTAGATAAGCTTCGCACCCTTTCTGAACTAGCTTTTCAACGACGATAGTAGATATTACATTGGATAAATAATCCCGACACTCCTCAACCATAATAATTTCTCTAGCCTCGGTTGTTCTCAAGGTTACTCTCTCAGAGGCACAATCTAGACTAACTTGGTGTTCCACTAACCAATCCATACCCAGAATTAAATGAAACTCCCCTAAAGGTAACTCCATAAGATCTACTGAAAACACTACCCCTTGAACCTCTAATGGACATCTCCTATAAATTTTATTTACAATAATTGATTGCCCTAAGAGTCTTATTACAGTAACATCAGCAGTGGTTTCCTCTACCCCAAAACTCAATTTATCAGACATATTACATGCAACACACGAATTAGTGGATCCAATGTAGGGCAAAATATGGAATTGAGTGGAAGGTAAAAATACCTATGACAACATTAGACGCATATCTATCCTCACATCCCCTAACAACATAAACAAGGGCGGGTTGTCTAACCTCTGGTTGATTTACACTAGTTGCTATAGTATTTGCAATTTTATTCTATCCTCGGCCCCTTAAAGGTAACTGGCTCGCTCTTTGATTTTAGGCTGGAGCTTGTTTTTGGTTAGATTGTCAAAGGCATTCCTTCACCAGATGCTCCATCAACCCACATTTAAAATAAGAGACCAACTTCTCCAACACTCACCCGGGTGACACTTTCCACAATATTACAGGTTTAGACCTCATCCCTAGAGTTATTTACCACGACCCTTTGCTGCAGTCTACCCTCTCTGGTTCATTTTATAGGATGAGCATTCAAAATAATGGAACCAGAATCTCTCTTAGAGGGGACCTTACTCTCTCCCGTTTTTCACATTCCACCAATTTAACCTCTTCCACTATTTTGGCTTTCTCCACTAGGGTCTCAAACAACCGTTCCTGGTGTGGAGCAACTTGGATTTTGAGGTTGAAATGTAACCCATTTTCAAACCTCACGTATTTATCTTACTTCGTGGTGACCATGCCTTGAGCATATTAGCTGAACCTTAGGAATTCAACCTCATATTCTACCATGGTCTTATCCCCTTGTTGTAGCTTAATAAACTCAAGCCTGCAGGCTCCACATACCTAGTGCCCATATACTTCTTCTGGAAGGCCTTTTGAAAGTATTCCCAGATTATGTGGTTAACCTACGTACCCCTTAAACAAACTGTCAGCAACATAGGCCTCTTCCCTAAGTAAGGACATAGTACCCTTCAACTTCTGCTCCAGAGTACAGTCTAAATCCTCCAGAATCCTCTCTGTCAACTTTATCCAATACTTAGCCATAGTAAGAGTCATTTTAGTAATACATTTGAATGTTTCTGCCCCATTCAACTGGAGCCTCTCCATAATAGATCCATGGCTCCCCAGTTCAGTTTGGGCTTTAGTAACCCTTTGTAACACTTTTAGCATTGCCTATGTCACAGCATCATCATTCTCATATCCTCTGCCACCATTGATGGTGGACTGCTCAACATAATCCTCCTTAGGTATTGGGTTTTTTCCTTGAACGGTGGGCAGCTCAACAAGTGCAACCCTACGCGACCTACCCCTACCACGTCTACATTGAGTATTCATAGTAATCTCATGAAAATTTAGAGTCTAAAGTATATCTACATTTTTCATGCAAAATTTCAAGCATTAGTTATCCTCTTAAATGTTCATAATCTAAATTTTACGGTCTATCTAAAGTTTCAGAAGTAACAATAACTAAATTAGAAACGATATCAAAGTCTCAGATTCAATTTACTGTAGAAAATCATTTTTCAAAAACTTGTGGCATGATCTTTCCCAAAATACCCCCTTAATGCATGCATGCAAACTCATTCAAATCTTTACGGTCCAAATTTAAGAAACCTAGGCTTTGATAACACCAAATGTAACCTCCTCAACCAGGCCTAAATGTTAGACCCGAATTTGTAAGATTACATTAGACACCAAAATAGCTCAGTAGGCTATTGGAGTTTTGAAAACAGACACTTTAAAAACATTTGATTATTTTAGAATAGAGCTTAGTTAATTATCAATTTATTTATTACTCTAAAACTTTATTCATACTTTAGTAGTAGAAAACTGATAATTGTTTATGTTTTTAATAAAACCGAAGTTCATGAATAAATAATTAATATTCATACCTCAAGATCTTAAAATCAAATTAAATGTCTTCCGATGCCACAATTCAAAATAAAATAATACAATCTTTGAATAATTAAGAATTCAATTAGTAATAAATCTAAAATATATGATTAACTAAAATCGAGCCGAAACCTTCTGGATGTCACATCCACGCCCTAACCTGGTGGGTTATCTGTAAGGATAAAAATTTAAGGGGTGTGAGCTATGATACTTAGTGTGAGTTCATTCACAAGAAAACTAGTGCAAAAGATTAAGCATACAAAAATATGTCACATAGAAAGAATTCACAACGACACTTTTAGAATATAGATATTTCGATCACTCACAATATACATATATATAAATATGTCATATCAAAAATCCCAAATTTGTATGCACATGTTTTTATGGATGCCATATAGTTTCGATATTAATATAACATATCCTACCCCACCAGTACACAACACAATGGGAGTTCCCCTAAACTCCATCCACCAACACACCGGATTGTAGTTAAACCACTACTGGTTCGCAGATAAACTGCCAATGGCTATGGATACACAACAAAATCCCTACAGACGAAATTAACCTTTGGCTGTGGATTACACAACAAATAACCTACAGATGGAATCTACCTTTGGCTGTAGGTACACAACAAATACCCGTAAATGGAATTTGCCTCTGGCTGTGGATACACAAGAAATTTTGCAAATAAACTGCCAAACTTCCTCCGTTCACATCGTCCCACCCCATGCAATGCAATGTGACATATTTAATACAGATCAAAATGGTAGTAATTAATATGCATATGACATTGCAATTCAGTAGAAAATTTCATGCCTTTCATCTGCTCGGTTAAATGATAACATAAGGCAGATTGTATGTACGATCGCAATTATAGATACAATAGTCATATGTACTATTAATTCATGTAAATATACACAAATACAATATTAATTCAGTCAATCAGATTGTGGATTCTAACAAGATTCATATTATCAGGGACTTAATTAAACAAAGTAAAACATTAAAATAGCTTGGAAATCATTTAGGGACTAAAATGAACAAAACATTTTAGGTGGAATTATAAAATAAAAAAATAGGGGCACACAGCCATGTAGGATGCTATAAACTATGTGGAGGGGGTACACAACCATGTAATAGATTGTGGTCGTGTGGTAATTGAAAAATCATGGTATATGAGAGACATGATCGTGTAGAGGGTTCTAGGCCGTGTGAGAATCGAAATCCCAGAGTTTTGGGGGAACATGGTCGTGTGAAGGACTATGTGTTCCACACTTATGGCTGGTCATGTGTGTAACACCTCTAACCCATATTCGTCACCAAAATAGGGTTACGGAGCATTACCGTCAAACCATAACATAGGAAAATACATTTCCAAACATTAATATAATCATAGCATAAATCATTCATTCACATGCTCATCGTCCTTTAATCGAGCCCTCGAGGCCCTAAAAACACTTTAGAAACGATTCGAAACTAAATTAGAAATATTTGAAACATTGAGGAAAACGTTAGAAAATTTTAAACTGTAGGGGTCACACGGCCGTGTGACTCACATGGCTGAGACACACGCCCGTGTCTCAGGTCGTGTAACAATCAAAATAAGGACATATGGCCATGTCCCAGCCCATGTTCGTGCCCATGTAACTCTCTGACTTGGGTCACACGACCAAGCCACACGCCCGTGTGCCAGGCCATGTAACTCTCGAAATGGCCTCACATGCCCGTGTGCCAGGCCGTGTAACTATCCGACTTGTAACCTTTAAAACCTACAGGGGGCACGTGGCCGTGTGTCACACATAGCTGAGATACACACTCGTGTTTTAGGCCATGTGGACAAGAAAATGGTTAAAATAAACCATTTCTTTCACCTTTCCCAAGCATGAACCTAAGTACTTTTGCACATATGATCAAGGCTTCTAAACATGCTCAAAACCTGCATAAAAAGGTCCATAGAATAGGCTAATAATCCATACAACCAATATACCATTTAGGCACCTCAAGCACATACATCAAGCATACCTAAACATATGTATATTTAACCATTTATCAACTAAATTGTTTCCATGCCAAAACATATCACAATTGACACAGATCAACCATACCATATTAGATTCATGCCATATCAAAATAACCTTACCTTTTGGACCATTTCTCACATGTATCAAAACCATCTGAATGACACAAATCTAGTCGTTTATAAATGGTACCAACAACTAACATATATACATACCATATGTCAATCATGTATATCTATTCAAAACCTTTCCAAAGCATACCATAACTTGACCATGTTGAGGTCAATTCATCACCTACCATTTTAGCCATTCATACATGCATTAATACATTGTCTAAATAACACACATCAACAAGGCATCAAAACTACCAAGGTTACATCAACCAAAATGACATATACATGCCAAACTCATCAACTAACATAAACCAAAAGTCCACCTATATATGCCATTTTAACCTTGATCAAGATATCAAAGTCTACTAATATAATTGTTGGATAGTGTGATAGATCTCCAACAAGCTTTCCAACTGATCGAACTTCTGAAAATCTGTAAAGTAAGATAAACATAACCACATAAGCAATGAATGCTTAGTAAGCTCGTATAAACTTTAAACATAACATTTCATTTTAATAATGAACTTTA
>CM025251.1:28417088-28429156 GCA_013677275.1 Gossypium schwendimanii
ATTTAATTTTATAATTTGATTTGTTATGTTAAATTTGGTAAGATTTATCGTTTGATTTAACGAACTTACTAAGCTTCAAGTAAGCCTACTCATGCCTTGTCCTTTATTTTGTAGATTATATTTTTCTCATCGGGAGATCGGATCTACTTGCAGAATCACACTATCCCGAGGACTCTTTGGTAGTTTTTGTAAACATCTTGGTTATATGGCATGTAATAGGACAAATGGTTATGTTTGTAAAGTTTATTAGCTACGTGTGATGTTTTGCCATGTTAGATGTTTTGGAATGGTAACCTTATATGGTATGCTAGTTAAACTCAAAGTTGAGCTTGGGTGCTTGTTCAAGGAATGGTAAGTATCATGTTTAAATATGGTATGATGAGATTTGAGATAGATTAGGTTATATGGCCTACAACATGATCGTGTGACCCAAGTCAGAGAGTTACATGGCCCATGCACACGGGCATATGGGATAACCACACGACCATGTCTAAAGCCACACAGTTTGGGCTCTGTCACATGGTCTAGTCACACTGCCGTGTGACCCCTGTTTTGGAAAATTTTCAATTTTGTCCCAAATCTCTTGTTTTGTTCCGAGTTGGTCCTTAATTATTCCTAAATTATTTTTATTACCTCGTAAGGTCGACTTAAGACTCGTGAATGTATGTATTTTGCTACATTCTGAATTTTTTATGAATATTGTTAATAATTAGATGAATTGGATGCTATTATTATGGAATGTTCAGAATTATACAGTAATACCCTATAACCCTTTTCCGGTGATGGAAACGGGTTAGGGGTGTTACATAAATTGTCACTTTACAAACGCATCAAACAGATTACAAAGGCATTACAAATAGCAACTAACAAGATTAACTTATGCTAAAATCACAAATCACAACCTCTATATCTCTACACCAAGAACTTAACTAGTTTTGCCGAAATAGGTGTTTTAACCACTTAAATCTTGTTTCTAAGCTTAGATTTCAACTTCATGCCTCCTAAATATCATCTAATTACAGATTTAAACCATCAATTTTATCCAATTACACTGGTCTAATTTCTTCGAAAGAATCAAGCTTTTATGATGATTCAAAAAGGAAAACGTTTGATTTGTTAAAATCACTTAAGGATTTGTTAAATCAAGATAGTAAACCTTTTAATTAAATCAAAATGAGTTAGAAATCACTTTCAAATAGAAGTTTAATTAAGTGATACGAGATCTACCATTTTTAAGCCAAAATTTAACTTAAAATCAAGTGATCGATTAATATCTTGATTAAATCATTTAAATCTTGAATTGAAATAATAAAGCACTTATTTTAATCATAAAAAGTCATAATATCACCTCAATTTGCAAAATCGATGAGCTATGAAGCTAATTCGAGCTAAAAACGTGTGAAATCTTTTGAAGATTTGAGGATGAAAATGTGATTAATCTTCAAAATTAAAAAGAAATTTTGTGTTTGGAGAGCTTCAACTAAAAAGGATGAGCAAATTTCAACAGAAAAAGCTTTAATTTGGTGTTTGACAAATTTTTGAAAGAGATGTAGAATGGGAGGGAAGGAGATGATGAGTGGTTTAAATAACTTACCAAATTTTAAAAATTGGGCATTTTCCCCTTTAACCACCTACAGTTTTCTCCATTTTCCAAATAGGTTACTTTTCAATAAAAATCAATTTCAAATTTATTTTTTAATCAATCCTCATTTTTAAAATCCATTTTAACCAAATTAATTCCCAAACACCTAATTTTAATTTCTTAATCTAAAATTTTTAATTTTAATTTATTAACCAAATTTTAATTGATAGGGTGCTTACTCTGTATTGCTTCCAAAATCTCTTCTCATCGAAGGTGCACAAGAATAAACTAATTCTATCACACCTTAATTTTTTTCTCATCTGCGTTTTGGATGGTTGACCATGTGAGATTGGTGATGACTCGCATGTGAGCTAGTCAAATTCGTAAGAATTGACTTGTTTCTTTTTTGTATTTTTTCATTGCAAATTGTTTCGCTAGGTTTCGCAATCTTGCAGATTCCTATTCCACATTTGGTGAGCTCTTCCATTGAGAACTTGCTAATGGCGAGTTCAATTGTGGCTAACATATTCGTTCATTCATCTTTATTTTTTTCATAAGAAACCTACAGTGCTCTTTGTTACTTGAAGAAAGAACCAATTTTCCAGCTTGATTAGTAACTAACCTTTTCAAGTTAATTGTTGGTAAATTCGTGAGTCCTTATTTAGTTTATTATCAAGGAATGAAAGGGTAACCAGAACCGTTTATATAGGTTTCAACTAGAAGTCACGCAAGGAAGCAAACTTTCTTCTGGTTATTGATTGCATGTTACCGATTCTTATTTTTACATTAAAATTTTAGTTGTTTTTGTATTTACTATTGTGTTTGATTTTATTTAGCTAAAGTTACAGGAGAAGGTCGTAATGCAAAAGGGAAAGAACTCGTAGAGTAGATAAATCTTTTCCCAATAATCTCTGGTAAGTTCTTTTCACTTGGGCTCTAGATAAATTCCAACTAAATCAATAATAATGTAGTCTTTCAAGTAAGTTAGTTTATTATAACTCAGTTTTGCATGAATGTGCTAACAAACTGGAAACATAATAATTGTATGTGCATGAATGATTGCAAATGAATATTCTTTCTTGGCACACAAGCTCCGTATCTAGAAAGGTTGAAGAGGGGAAATGGAGGAAACTATTAAGATGTGATTGTGATGGGACAAATGTATGGAGAACATGAAATGATATGTGATTTGCCTCCAGTAGGGCATGTATATGTAAACCGTGATTGGTGAATGCCTCTGCCTTGTGGGGGAACACATAAGTATTCGAATTAACAATGAGGATTTACAAAGGTTCGATTGGATAAATGAATATTGGCTCTACGGAGCAATACCGTAAATTTGAAATCGTAGCTCTTCGGAGCATTGAATGGATCAGAAGCTAACGCAATGAAAGGGTCCACGAACTATTCCATGCAAAGTATGCATGTATAACGTAAAGTTTCTATACATGAACAATGCTTAACTAGAATGGATATTTGCGTGATATGTATTTAAATGTGATAAGTATCCGCATATGAACTAATTCTGATTATGCTTTTAAATTTACCTAAGTTGTATAGTTAGATAACTAATATTCGCATGTAAACTAAAGTTATTGGTGACTTATATATATAAAAGTGGATAGTGTCCGCCAATGAAAAATGATCTACTTGTGATATGTATTCGCCAACGGGTTTGTATGAATTTATAATGTTGCATCAGTGTGTAAGCTGATTAGTGGTATCAAATGTTTTATTATTTATCTTGATTTCATTTCCTTGAGACCTTGTTTAAAAGGTTATCGAATATCCTTGGAACTCACTAAGTTCATTTTTTACTTACCTAGTTTCCTTTTCCATTTCAAGTTTTGTAGTGCATTACGGATTCTTGTAAGGGACTGAACCAGACTATAGACTTGATTGTGAATCTTTTATTGTTTTGTTGTAACATGTATATCAATCGAGATGGTCTGTAGTGTTTGTCTCTTTTGTTTGAACGTTGTATAAAAGAAATTTGGGATTTCCTTCTTATAATAGTTTGTATATAATGAACGATGGCACTTCGCCAAATTATTGACTTTTATGTTTTGTGTGTGGTGGCGTACTTTTATTTACCTTGGTTGCTTCCTTAGAAATTATAATCTGACAAGCGACTTTTGAAGACTATTTTTTCTAAATTATGTTGAATGGCTTAACTATTGAAACCTATGTTATTAACATAACACAATGATTTTATTTTTCGATAACAACACTATTCGATGGTTGAACGAATGAGTCAAGGTTTTACTATTTTATTGGTATCAAAGCTTCGATTTAGACTATCCTCGAAAGACCGAATTTTTTAGTAGGCTCTGATATGCATATTACAATTTTTTGGATAGTCCCTTATTGTAATACTAAATTGAGTGTGTTATGTAACTAATCCTAATGTCGACAGATTCTGGAGCTACTATGGTGAGCAGATAGAGAGTAATGGTCCTCCACAATTTGGAGGCCCTGGCCCCTCGGCAATTAGGGCAGTTGTAAGAGGCAAATCCCATGAAGCTTTGTTGGAAAGGATTGGGCAGTGGTTTGATCGATATGTGAATACTGCTCTATCCTCCAATCCTCAATGACCGAGTGAAATGACACAACAAGTGACTTTCATACCTCCTGCTCTAATTACAAACTCGTTTTGAGAAGACCATGTGAAAGAGATTCTTAAAAGAGAAGCAAAGAAATTTAAAGAACGAAAGGATGATGACCCTGTTGTGGCTAAAAATTAGTTTTCATGAGTCTGCTGAGTGATAGAAGAGTTGCAATGTACCCCACCAGACATTCTTTGTTGTACAGTCTCCTTACTCGAGGATGGGGCTTACCAGTGGTGGCATATGGTGATGAGCATCACCCTAGAGAACAAGTGAATTGGGAATTATTTATCGAGAAAATGAAAAGGGTGTTTTTAGATCTCAAATAGGGGAGGGTGATAGTCTCTGAGTATGAACGTGAATTTATTACGTTGGGTAAGTATGCTTGAGAATTGGTATCAAAAAATAAAGACATTTGTGTTGGATTTTAATGGGAATTAAATGAGGAACTTCGAGTATTGACATTCGCACTTGAAATTAGGGACTTTTCTATTTTGTAGGCTAAGGACCAGAGAATGGAATTGATGATCTATAAGGAGAATAAGGTCATGTATCATGAGATGAATAAACGTGGGGCTACTAGCTCATTTTTAGTTGTGGGGTTTAAGAGGCCTAAGGATACAAAAGGTTTCTATTCTGCACCCTGGTTTCCACTGAGATCATAGTGTTTGTCAAGCCACTTCCATGGCGAGCACTGGTGGTTCCAAGATGGAAAAGGCCCCTACTTGCAACACCTGTAGAAGAAATAATATGGGGACTTGCTGGAAAGCTACAAAAGCATGCTATGGATACGGATCACCTAATCATTTTGTGCGGGATTGTCCAAAAAAAGGCAGAGAAAATACTAAGAAGTTAGTGCAAATAGTTCGTGAAACTTAGAATGAAAAGAGATCGAGAATAGCTACAAAATTGGGTACTACTCAGGGAGTTTAAAGGACTACTGTGAAATCGAAGGGATTAGCTAGAGCCTATGTGATGCGAACCAAAGAAAATGCAGAAGCTTTAGATGTTATAATGAGTAATTTTACTTTATTTGGCATTGGCATTCATGCATTAATTGATCCGAGGTCAACCCATCTTATATTTACATTAAATTTATAAATGAAAAGAGTCTCAAGTCATTTATACTGAAACAAATGTGTTAGTCACTAGCTCTCTGGGTTAGATTACAGTCATTAATAGAGTAATTCAGGACTGTCCGCTAGAATTTGGCGGACATATATTTTTGGTAAATCTATTATTCTTGGGCTTCCATAATTTTGATGCTATTATGGGCTAGGATTGGTTGACTCGGTGTAATGTAGTTTTTGATTTTCAGTCTAGAGGTGTGAGGTTGCTAACTGAAGATGGAAATGAAGTGCTTATTACTGGGATAAAGCACGATATTAGGGGCATTATGATTTTGACACTCTCGGCTTGAGAATTGATTTTGATAAGCGAATAAGCTTACTTAGCCTATATTTTGGATTCAGTGGTGATGTGTAAGGATCTTGATCAAGTACCGGTTGTGAATGAGTTTCTGGATGTTTTCCCTTAGGAACTTTCGGGCATACCACCTGATAGGGATGTCAAATTTTCTATTGAGATTGCACTTTGTACAACTCCTATTTCATGTGCTCTTTACTGCATGGCACATTTAGATTTGAAATAGTTGAAGGCACAAATGCAAGAATTGCTAATAAGGGATTCATCCGACCTAGTGTCTCTCCTTCGGGTGCGCCGATTTTGTTTGTGAAGAAAAAGGATGGAACTCTTTGCTTGTGCATAAACCAACTACATAAGGTTAAAGTTAAGAACAAGTATCTGCTACAACAATTTGAAGGCTTGTTTGATCAACTAAGTGGAGCTAAGCTATTCTGATAAATTGATCTTCGATATAGGTACTACCAAATTAAAATAAAAGGTGATGACGTTCCAACGACAGTTTTCCACACTCATTATGGGCACTACAACTTTCTGGTAATGCTCTTAAGTTTGATGAATGTTCTGACTGTATTCATGGATTTAATCAATAGGGTGTTTCAACCATATTTGGATCTTTTTGTAACAATTTTAATTGATAACATTTTATTTTACTAAAAATATTAAAGCAGAGCACAAGGAACACCTGTGAGTGCTGTATACCATTCGTGATAATCGATTGTACACAAAAATTAGTCAGTGTGAATTTTGGCTAAAGGAAGTCCATTTTCTGGGCCATGTGATTTCTACGGAAGGTATCAAAGTGGACCTCGAGAAGATCATAGCTGTTTTAGAATGGAGTCCACCAAAGAACGTTTCTAAGTTAAGAAGTTTTCTAGTTTGATGGGTTACTATAGAAGTTTTGTGAAAGGATTCTCCATGTTGGTGACACCTATGACTCGACTATTAAGGAAGAATGAAAATTTTGAGTGGACTGAAGGATGCCAGCTGAGTTTTGATAAGTTCAATTTTAACCGAGACTCCAGTTTTGTCTCAACTAGAATCCAGGTTGGAAATTGTTGTGTTCACCGATACTTCCTCATGCAATGTGGGAAGGTTATAGCTTATGTATCTCGTCATATGAAAAGAATTATCCAATGCATGGTCTTGAATTGGTTGCAGTCATACTTACACTAAAGATTTGTAGACACTATCTATATGGAGAGAAGTGTCGCATATTTTCCGACCACAAGAGTTTGAAGTATCCACTTTCTCAAAAGGAATTGAATTTACATTAATGATGTTGGATGGAGTTGTTAAAGGATTATGATCTGACCGTTGAATACCATCTGAGAAAGGCAAATATGATATATGATGTGTTGAGTAGAAAGTCCATAGCAACGTGGGCTTTATTACGAGTTAAAGTCTACCTGGCAGATGGCAGGTCGCTTCTCGTTGAATTTATGGTACGACCTATTTTTCTGCCACAGATCGTGGAATCTCAGTTCAAATATGTATTATGCGATGAGTTGAAGCAACGAATAGGGTCTAACGACATGAAAAATTTTATTCTCGGAAAGGATGGTGAATTACACTTTATGGGAGGCTTATAAGTTCCTAAAGGGAATAATTTAATATAGAAAATCCTGAAGAAATCTCATAAAGGACCTTTCTCACTTTATTCAGGGAGCGTTAGATGTACCATGATTTGAAAAGTTTGTTTTAATGGTACTGGATGAAGAAGGAAATATTTGAGTTTGTAATGAAATGGCTAACTTGCCAAAGAGTCAAGGTTGAGCATTAAGTTCCTTTGGGGACACTTTATCTACTGGAAATTTTAGAATTGAAGTGGGGTAAGATTTCCATGGATTTTTTTAATCTACCCCTCAAAGCTTCAAAGAAGAATTTAGTCTGAGTGATAGTGACTAAGCAAAATGAGTCAACTCACTTTATGGTGACTCACACGACATACTCTTTAGAGAAGCTTGTAGAGATTTACATCTTAAAAATCATCAAACCGCATGGCATTCCTTTATCCATTTTATCTAATCGAGATCTAAGGTTCACATCTAGGTTATGGAAACAGTTACAAGAATCCTTGGGAACTAAACTGTGATTCAGCATAACTTTCCATCTGCAAACTAATGGTCAGCTTGAGAGGGTAATACAAGTGCTGGAAGACATGCTCAGGAGTTGCGTAATTGATTTTGGATTGAATTAGGGAAGGTATTTGCCTTTAGTAGAGTTTGCCTACACTAATAGTTATCACTCCAGCCTCGACATGTCTCCTTTTGAGGCTTTATATGGAAGAAAGTGTAGGTTTTAAATCTATTGGATGGAGCTTAGTGAAATAAAGCTTGTTGGCCTTGATTTGGTTCGTGACACAGAATAAAAATTTCTCGTTATTTGCAATGATTTAAAGATTTCTCAAGATCGCCAAAGGCTTACGTTGATAAAAAAAAAGAATGAGGTTTCTTATGTAGTCGGTGGTAAAGTGTTCCTTAAGGTATCGCATTGGAAAAAGATAATTTGTTTTGGTTTGAAGAGTAAGATTAATCTATGGTTCATCGAACCTTACTAGATCTTAGAGCGTGTGTGTCCTGTAGCATATTGTTTAGCACTTTCGCAAGAATTATCTAGGACTCACAACATTATTCATGTCTTGATGTTAAGGAAATATTGTTCAGATCCAGATCATGCAGTGCAATTGGAGACCTTAGAGGTAGAGCGAAACCTATCCTACGAAGAAGAACCAGTTCACATATTGAATGGAAAAGTAAAGTAGCTTAGAAATAAAAAGATTCATTTGGTAAAGATTCTTTGGAGAAATCACAAGGTAGAAGAGGCTACACAGGAAAGAGAAACTGCTATAGGAGAGAAATATCCCTAATTTTTTTCACGTATAAGAAATTTTGGGGACAAATTTTTTTGAGGGTGGGAGAGTTGCCACACACCAATTTTTTTCTCATTCGCATTTTGGATGGTTGACCATTTGATATTAGTGATGACTCGTATGTGAGCTAGTCAAATTCGTGAGAATTGTCTTGTTTCTTTTTAGCATTTTTCCCTTAAGGATTGTTCCTCCAGGTTCCATCATCTTGCAGATTCCTATTCTGTAACATGTTCATTCATTTTAGAGTCTGTAATTGGAGGGACATGTACAGAAACTGTGTCAAGTCCTGTGTAGGAAACTTATCATTTTGCATTATACGTGTAGAGTCTTGATGATAGTGTCTGATTAGTGGAATTGTGTGTGCAAGTAATATGATTTGGTATCCTACTTACAGTGGGATTACAATCTAATTGTAAGACCCTCATCCTTACAACTAAACCAGATTCGTGTGCAAGATTAAACGGATACTCTTCCTTGGCATACAAGCTCCGTATTCGGAATGTTGGAAGGAGGGAAATGGAGGAAATTTTTGAGATGTGAATGTGATGGTAAAATGTTTGGAGAATATGAAATGATATGTGATTTGCCTTTGCTAGGGAATGTATATGCAAACTGTAATTGGTGAATGCCCCAGCCTTGTGGGGAAACAAGTTAGTATTTGAATTAACAAGGAGGATTTGCGTAGGTTTGGTTAGATAAATGAATATTTGCTCTACAGAGCAATACCATGAATGTGAAACCATAGCTCTTTGGAGCAATGAATGGATTAGAAGCTAAAGCAAGGAAGGAGTCCACAAATTATTCCATGCAAAGAATACATGTATAACGTAAAGTTTTTGTACGTGAACAGTGCTAAACTAGAATGGATACCATGTGATATGTACTTAAATGTGATAAGTACTCATATATGAACTAATTTTGACTATGCTTTGAAATTTACCTTAGTTGTGTAGTTAGATATAGCTAACATTTGTATGTAAACTGAAGTTAATGGTGACCTATATATATACAAATATAGAACCAGACAGTGTTCACTTATGATATTTATTCGTCAATAGTTTGTATGCATTTATAATGTTGCATCCGTGTATAAGTTGATTAGTAATATCAAATGTTTTAATTATTTAGCTTGATTTCATTTCCTTGAGACCTTGTTCGAAAGGTTATTGAATATCCTTGGAACTCACTAAGTTCATTTTGAACTTACCTAGTTTCCTCTTCCATTTCAAGTTTTGTAGTGCATTGTAGACTATTGTAAGGGACTCAACCAGATTTCAGACTTGATTGTGAGCCATTCATTGTTTTGTTGTAACATGTATATCAATCGAAGTGGCCTGTAGTCTTAGCCTCTTTTGTTTAAACATTGTATAAAATGAATTTGAGATTTCCTTCTTATAACAGTTTGTATATAGTGAATAATGGCACTTTTCCAAATTATTAACTTTTATGGTTTTTGCATGGTGGTGTACCTTTTATTTACCTTAGTTTTTGCCTTAGAAATTATAATCCACCAAACAACTTTTTAAGATATTTTGCTAAATCGTGTTGAATGGGTTGACTACTAAAACCTTTATTATTCACATATCGCAATGATTTTTATTCTCCTATAACATCGCCATTTGTCGGTTGAACAACTAAGTTAGGGTGTTATAGATTCATTTCCTCATACACAAAAGTCAAAATAGTATTGTATAGATGTGTTGGATTTCCTATTCCATGTGTTGTAAATAACTCTATAAAAAAATTAGAAGCCACCCCTGCAATCTTATGATTTGAATCAAACCTCTACCTATTTAAAGTTTAAATACCATAGATGTTATTAACCCTATTTCATTGAGAAGCAAAGATACGAAAATGGGCAGTGTTTCACTCTCCCATATTCAACCAATTTGTTCAAGCTCTTTGCTCTCATACAATTAAACCTTGTCCACTTCCATATTTAGAACCAAATGTGACTCCACCACATCAGTAAACACATCATCTGTTAGAGTCATTCAATTTAAATATTTAACACGCCATTGTAGTTCTTTCTTATTAGAGGAGCAACCATGCACCAAATGTTTGCTCCATTATCGAAGCCTAACACTCATTTTTAAATTTTCCCGAAACATCCATGGTGGAACTAGTACATAACTTGTTGGGAAATGTGTCCTTATTGTAGTAAACATGTAATTATTCCCTATATTTGACTGATGGATAAACAAATAACGTTAATTTCACATTTCACATTTCATTATTATATCTTTTGTGTTTCTGTCTTTCATGTTTTGCATACATAGCAAAATTGTGACAAGTAAATATTAGCTCATTGATTGTCTAAGTTCAAACTGATGATAAGTGGCACTATAAGAATGTTTACATTACGAGAAAGACAACTTACATCAGTAGATAATCTAAATGAGTCTGTAATCCCACCCATAAAAGAAGCAAAGTGAGCATTTGATTCAAATACTTAGAAGGACTATTATGTCTTCTAGAATTCCAATTGGGGAGATGGCTAGTCTTGGCTATCGGAGCAATTGACCCCATGGGTAAAGATGTAGATGTATTCATTGAAAGAATGATACATGGGACTAGACCCAAGATGAATTAATTCTGAATCCATTTGTGAATTAATTTACTTGTAACATTCATAGTGTGCTTTACTTGAATCTTGAGTTAGTCATTGACAATTTGTATGCAACTCATGTGCTTTGATATAAGTGGTGGCTTATGCTCTAAAGATGATCTAGCCCATAGTTGATATGTTGGGTACATGACTTGTGTATGGCATGGCATTACTAGCAACAGTGGACTTCATTTGAGGGTATTGTTTGAATTAATAAATATTGAACGTAACCATGGGTTCCTTGTTCTCGAACGAGCAATTTATCACAGTCATTTATTGATATGACCATATTAATCATTAAGAAGACACAATGGTGACAATGAGATAAAATAGGATTCTATTGAGTGAACGGATTTAACTCAAAGGAATCAGGGGTATCATATGAGGGTAACACACACATGATGAGGTTATTGGACAAAGCAGTTGGATGAATTGCTTTCATAAAAAGCATAGAATAAGAAGTTTTCAATCATGGTACTTCCTGTGGACTAACTCCAAGATTAAGTAAATTGCAAATTATCAGAATGATGCTTCTGGATATAATTGCAATTACTCGGGCCTAATTATATATGACTGATTGGTCCCTCCACTAGCTCAACAAAAACTTGATCGAACTGCATTTGGATCAAAAGAAAAGTCTACGAGTTTGGAAATAATTTAATTGAATCAATTTATTCGATGTGGAATTAAATTAGATTGTCGCGTGAGTTCTTCAACTAGAGAATTCGATTAAAGAATTTTCTTGAAAAAATAATTTGGAAAATCTAAGTGATTTTTAGGAAAGTTAATTTTCATTAAGTAAAATTAAATTAATCAAATTAATTAAAATTAATATGATATTTTTTTAAATTAATTTTCAAGTCAGACAATTGACCAAATTGGATAATTAAACTTGAAAATGAGACCTGAGATCGAAAATTGTACCTGATAACCAAAAATTGAGACCCGAAACATGTCAAACTCAACCCGATATGTGAA
>CM025251.1:28510664-28532677 GCA_013677275.1 Gossypium schwendimanii
TTTTTGCATGTTCTTGACTTCACTTAGGTTTTAATAAATCTATATAAAAAAAATCAATAAATTACCTTTTTGTTACAGAACCATACTTTTGAAGTAGTTATGTCATCTTTTATATTGGGTTTCCTTAACACGGCCTTCAAAGAAATTGGTAAAGTAAAACAACATTCATGTTTTATTCACTCGCTTCGGGTTCGACTCATCCGTCTCCATTTGTTGGTTAAGCTTGTTTTTGGAAAAATCAACAATTCCACCCCATCACGTTCTTTATGTTTAAACTTAACTCCATGAAGACAATCGTAATTCCATCTTTTTCTTCCCGGATAAAAATAAAAAAGAAAATACGGTATTGTAATTTGTGTTCTCCCAAAATATTTCCACCACCCTTTTACTTCTATCAAAGAAAAGCCATTACCTTTCAATAAAAAAACATATGTCATTTAAGCTTTGCTTTAGTAAAGGGAAAAGAAAATTGGAAAGCTGAAAATTAAAGGTATAGAAATATATAAAGATGAAATATATAAATTTTCTTTTTATATTTTCATAAGTGTTTGGTAGGAAATTTTTTTTTCATTAGTTACTTGGTAGAGTTGAGAAATGAAAGGAAAGCAAAGAAAAAAAAATATTTAAAAAATGTATAATTTTGAATTAGCACACATATCTCTCTCATTTTATCTCCTTTCATAATTCCAATTTGAAAGGATTAATTTTTATCTATTAAAGTGAAAAATGATCATCTCTCATATTTCTTTTACTCTCACTTTTCTTTCCAACCAAATCCACTCAAAATTTATTGTCTTTCCTCTCTTCTATTCCCTCCTTCCATCTATTCACCTTTCCACCCAACCAAACACACCTTTAGGAATGAATTTACTATCTCAAATAAAAAAGAGTGGCTCTTAATGTGATGCAAAAATTGTTCATCATGACAGTTTTTTTCTAAATTCAAAATTCTTACTCTTTTCTTTTTGTTATTGTGAATGTACTTGAGAGGTCTCTCTATATGGGGATCTAATCAAATTAATCCTTCTATTATTAAATAGATTAATTTAGCCCATGTACTATTAAAAAGAATCAAATAAGGCCAAACTAGAATATAGTTAACATTTACTATATAAAAAATGTAATTTATTGTTTCACAATGTTAATATTTTTAAAGTTTTTATGGTTCTATAAATGAAATTTTTTATTTGGAATTGAAATGCAACTGGAAAAAAAAAACAATTTTCAAAATATTTTATTATACACTACTTATTTGTTTCTTTTTTATAATACAAGGTCTAAATTGATCCATTTAACAATAAAGGGACTAATTTGATCAAACCTATAATACAAGGACCTCCCAAGTACAACCTTTTTTGTTACTTTAACTTGTAGTTTTCTTAACTTTAAAAATATTAACCATCTTTTTTGTAGTATTTGAATAAAAATTTTATACTACATGCTATTGAATATGGTGCTCTAAGTGTAGTATTTCCATCTAAGTACACTTGTAATTTTTCCAACAGATTGGTTAATAAAATTATTTATGAATTATTTAATATAAATATTGAAATTTATTTTTGGAAACAAAAAAAAAATATTGGGTTGAATTAAATTATAAAGTATTGGGTTAAAAGCCTGAAAAGTACTTGTAATTGGACTCGATATGGAAGAGGCCCAAAAGTCCCTTATGTTAATAAGGTGGACAACTAACCCTAGTTAATATTAACTAAGGCGACAGCTATACTCCTAATTAGACAAGGAGTTCATTTTTCTAGTTAAAATAAACTTCTCTAATTCAACAAGGCATAATGACAAAATTAGCCCCTAACGTTTGGGTGTTGGATCACTTTGGCCCTTAAGGTTTTTTTTGGAGCACTTTCCTACATAGCATTTGTTTTTTTAACGATCTTGCTGACGTGGCCGTTAAGGGACTAATGACGCTGACGTGAAATTTTTTTTCTACCTAAGCGCCACAAGTTTGTAGATGTTGACGTGGCATATAAGACAAAATAATGCCACATTAGCAAATGAATTTAAACTTAAAAAAATAATTAAAATAAAAAAAACATTTAAAACCCCTAACTAACACACACGGGTAGAATTAAAAGAAATTAGTAGCTCCTAAATGAAGAACCCTAAATCTCAAATCCTCTCCCTCTCCATTAAAATTCTTTAGAAATTGAAGCTTGAAATTTAGTGGGTTTGTAAAAGATTCGAAAATATTGTTTGAAAAAAGTGATTGGAAGCCATCAATGGAGAAGTTGCCTTATTCGAAGCTAGTTTCATCATCACGAGGGGAATTCGTTTATGATAAAGAGAAAAGAAGATGTTTTTGCAATAAGTTAGCTCCGAGAGAGACATCGTGGAATGATTTAAACCCAAATAGAAGGTATAATGGTTACTCAAATTTTCAGGTAAGCATATATTTAGCTTATTTGTTTTAAATTTAGCTTATTTGTTTTAAGGTTCATAAGAAATTGGGGATTTTTTATTTTTTGATTATTGTTTGGGCTGGACTAAATTGGTGCTACAATTTATCATAGAATTAGGATTGGAGTAGTCACTGTATATTTAGCCGATTTATTTTAGGGTTCATAAGAGATTGTGTGATTTTTTTTATTTTTTTAATTGGTTATTAATGAAACATTTCTTTCCCATGCGTGAAATGTATTCGAGTCAGTATATTTAGCCGATTTGTGTTAGGGTTCATAAGAAATTAGAGATTTTTTATATTTTTATATTTTTTTAATTGGATATTGATGAAACATTCCTTTCCCATGCGTGAATATTAGAGTAGTCACTGTATATGAACTCAGTTGTGGATGTTTCATTTTTCTTGAATGACTTTATCAGATTACGGAGTTGACAAGTATGACATTAGAACTACATTTGGTTATTTTGGGATAGGTGTTGAGGATGTAAGCTCAAACATTGGCCTCCATGAATTGTGTTAGGTTTTCCATTTTTAACAAAATGGTTGTTCTTGTATTCTAAAAGTGTTGGGTAAATTTGAATTGGGGATGTAAAAATTGTGTCATCTTACAATTTTGTATGTAGAAAGACGGATGAATTTATCATGGAATTATGATATGTGTAAAAGAGTATTTAATCTTTTCTACATATACAAAATTGCATATGGGTAAATTTTATTTTTTTGATTATTTTGTCGGCTGGACTAAATTGGGGAATTGTAGAGTTTATATAATAAAAAATTAATTTTTCTTATGTGAAATGTAGGTTGGTGGATGCGAATTTTTTAAGTGATATGATGATAAGGTGTGTAGCAGGATGAATGAAGTAATACATGAATTACATAATAGCGAAAGAAAACTTGCAAAAGAGAATACAAGACTTTGGAAGCACATAATGAAGTGTGGAAGTGGTGAGATGTCTGAGAGTGGTAGTGTGCAAAATGTAGGTAGGGACAACCAAAAAAAAGAGGTGAATCATGATGTTGTGGATAACATTGAATTAAACACAAAGATTAATAGCTTGAAGCAAAAATGTAAGTCACTCAAGAAAGAGAAAAGTTTTATAAGAAGATGTTTATTTGTAGTGTATTGCTTATCTTATTTGTCACATTATTTTGGAATGTTATAATTTGACCCATTTATATGTACTAAATGTTCAGGGATTGCAAACATTTTTAATGTTTTTTTAGGCTTTGGTAGCCTTAAAGGAACCTTTTTAATGTTGTGAATTATTGTTGGATCATTAGTTGTCTGATGAACAATCTGTCCATAATATGGATGATAGTGTTACATAAAGATAGCCATTAGATTATAACTTCCATAAATAAAGTCTTCTAAGATGGTTTTGGGCAGTTCCATTTTTATTTTTATTGGATTAAAACCATTAGATTAAAATTGCTCGCTATAATTTAATTTTTATTAGATTTGGTCATTCCATTATGCTTTGTTTTGATTTCAGTTTCACGTATTTGAACAGCTTAACTAAAACTAGCAAGCAAGGCTAACATTAGTATAAAAATATTCCCCCACAAAAAAAAATCTAATACACTTACCAATTTTGTGTTCACTCTTTTCATATGTGGGGTTTCACCAATTTCATGTTAAAAAAAGCTACTATAGCAGTAATGGTATACATCTTTCAAAAAATCATTTCAAAAAACAAACAAAATATGTCATACTAACAAAATGATCCTATAGTAGTAAAATGTTAACCAATCATTTCAAAAAACAAACAAAATATGCTATGCTAACAAAATGATCCTATAGTAGTAAGATGTTAACCAACCATTTCAACAAATCATTTCAAAAAACGAATAAAATATGTTAACCATCTCAATTCATTTCTTCATCTTCTTTGCTGCAGTGGATTCTTGTGTGCTGATAGGTTCTTGATATGCCATCCTTTTTTGGCTTCTAGTTCTCATGCTCATACCAGACTGAGAACAAAAAACAGAACCCCAAATTAGATTTAAATAATTTAGAATTGACATTAAAAAAGTGTTTACAATACACCTGTGATCCAGTTGTGTTAGGCAGAATGCATGGTATTTTATTGTTCTTTTTTTGGCTTCTAGTTTGTGTACTCGTACCAGGCTAAGATTAAAAAAAATCAGAACCCTAAATTAGATTAAAATATTTTTGAATTGACATTAAAAATAGTGTATACGATATACCGTGATCTAGTTGTATTAGACTAAATGCTTGGTGTTATGTTGTTAGTTTTTGGGCTTCTAGCTCTCGTACTCGTACGAGACTAAGACCAAAAAACTCAGAACCCAAATTAGATTTTAATATTTTAGAATTGACAATGAAAAAATGTTTACGAAATACTTGTGTTCAAGTTGTGTTAGGTTGAATGCATGATCTTTTGTTGTGACCCTCACCACCACATTTCCTGCATCTCATAATTAAACTAGCCCTACTGAGTTATCCAGACTTCACTTTTTTCGGTTCATTTTTTGCCTTCCTTCTATTCTTCTTTGGCTTACTAGGCATTGTTTTCTCAAATGGTGGAAGCACGGGTTCAATACCAGATTTAGTCTATTCATGTGACCTATTTATGGGTTGCAAATCATATTCATACGCTTTCAAATATGTGTCCTTGTGGTAGTACTTATGTAAGTAGTCATCAGGATCTTGTTCAAGATGTCATATAGCACAACAAGCATGGGGACAAGGGATCCTAGATAATTTCCAACTTCGACAACTGTAGGTTTTATGTTCTACATTTACTACATACCATTTTCTGCCTTTCTTAACTCCACTCCCATTTTCCCCATTCTAGATCATCTTCCAATCAACACCTTCATTCTTGTTGTCATCAAATTTCTTCTTTATTAGTGAACCATAATTATATTTCTATGAATTGCATTGCTTCCTC
The DNA here is from genome assembly GCA_013677275.1 of Gossypium schwendimanii. Classification (NCBI taxonomy): domain Eukaryota; kingdom Viridiplantae; phylum Streptophyta; class Magnoliopsida; order Malvales; family Malvaceae; genus Gossypium; species Gossypium schwendimanii. The sequence continues at coordinate 28,515,999 of CM025251.1, forward strand.
TTAGCCACTATTCTGATAATCATATTAACTTTAATTTCCTCCAACATGGTTATTATGCTCTTAAATCTAGACTCCACGATGCTGGAGTTAAATGCTTCATAGAGGTTATTGTCTACAATATTTGGCATCGAGTGTAACCTTTGGAAGGCCTTGGTCCAAGCTTTTGAAATCTTAGAAAACAAATCCTTTGCAACACCTTCATCAAGCTTATACAAGTCTTCTTTGTTTTGTTCCCACTCCCTCTCTGTTGTAGACTTCACAACTTTCCAAAAAGCAAATTCAAATGTCTTTACTTTCTTCCTACCAAACCAGTTTGATAAGACATGCCTAGCATAATTTTTATGTTCTACTCTAGGTAGAATGTCATTAATGGCTATCTAGAGATCCTGCAAATTAATTTACAAAATATAAATAAACCATCAGTAATAATTAATAGTATTAGTAATAAATATATGCAAAATAATTAGTTTACCTTTTGTTGGTCACTAATGATGGTATACCTAAAACCATCTTCCATTCCTAAGCTTGCTGTCAATAGACTAAGAAACCATACCCATGAATCAATGCATTCCCCCTCAACAATAGCCCAGGCAACTGGGTACATTTGATTGTTTCCATTTTTCCCAACAACAGCCAACAACTCACCCTTAAATGGACCTTTTAAAAAGCAACCATCCAAACCTAGTATAGGTCTGCACCCTTCTTTTCGACCTCTTTTTAGTGCTTCGAAATAGACATAAAACTTTTGAAATGTGGTAAAGATTCAAGTGTGACTCTATTCACTGCCATCTTTATAGTATTTCCAAGGTTCTTTAGTATCAACTCCTCAGCATAATCCTACAGCATAGCAAATTCCTGTATGAAGTTTCTTACCAACTTATCCTTCACCATTTTCTTTGCCCTTCTACACCTTGTCATATTAACATTGACATGCATTTTTGAAGATACCCTTCTTAGTATCTCTCTTAGCTTCATTTTTGGGTGGTCCCCAATAGTAACTTCAAAATGTTTTGCAATAACTTTTACATTGACCTTTTTGTTTCTAAATCTAACACAATAGTTGTGCTCATCATGAAAAATTTTCACCTGCATACATCTGGCCATGTTATTGTAACTTACAAATATTCCCCATTTAAACTTTTTTGATGTAATAAATTTAACTCTAACCCTATTTGGCTCATTCCTGATTATCTTAAGTTCCCTTTTACAACACATTGAGTACTTACGAATTGTGGATTTGAATTGCTCACCATCCTTAAACAACATCCCAATGCAAAAGTGTGGACTTGCTGAGTTTGGATTGTATCTGGGGAACCTACTTCTTTTTCTACAAATATTAGTATTGTCATCATCTTTTGACCCATGTATGCTCCCATGATTATCACTATCAAAATATTCAGTCTCATTTCCATCTTTTTCCCTACCAACACTATCATTTAGTCCTTCACCATCAGTTTCTTTAGGGACCTCAACCTCAAATTACTCTCTAAAGCTTTCACTTTCAGTCTCATCAAGTACTGTTTCCTTACCTTTCCCACTGGTTTCCCTCTCCACTTCTTTCACATTTTGCCTAGCTTCTTGAAGCTCATCATCATCATCATCACCTTCTGGTAAGTACATAACCTTTATCAAATAAGCATTCTCATCCTTTGAATCACTATCACTTTCATCCCTAACCCCCTCCTCATCACCTCCATCACTTTCGCCACATTCACTGACAACAACATCAACCCCCTCCTCACCACCTCCATCACTCTCTCCACCTTTACTAACATCAACATCATCACCCTCCCTACCTAAACCTTCAGCAACCTTACCACCCTCCTTAACACCCTGACCTTCAACACCCTCACCAACTTTATTGCCAGCACCCTCACCACCCTCCCCCTCACCACTTTTACTGCCAACAACCTCGTCACCTTTATTACCATTACCACCAAATTGTAAACATGCTACAGCTAACATTGATTCATCATCGAAAAAAATAGTAGTGTCAATCTCATGCTCTACATATAAGTCTATCCTTATGCTTAACCCAGTAGTTTATCATGCCAATAATGCTACTATCATTCCACACAAACCTAAGATTATCATGCAAAGTCCTACTATCAGGTACATGGAAATAAATTAGTTGCATTGTATTAAACCCTAACCCATCTTTAACTATTTTACACAACTCAAAATTACGATATCGTATTTGGATCCTCTTTAAGCTTCACCATCTCACCACCTAAATACCTAACATAGGGATCGCGTACAAATTTACCTCCAACATGCAAGTTGATGTAATATTCCTCCTCTATAGACATCTACAATTTAAAGAATAAAAAAATATAAGCATAATGAAAAACAATGTGATACGATCTCGGTTTAGTAGTTGAATCCGAGTAGTTTAGTTTCCAATCGTAAACGAAGAAGTATATTTGAATAAAATGATTCAAGTAAAAGAAAATAAGATTAGGTTTAAAGAAGTCAAGTAGGTTTGGAATAAAGATGGGTATGTATTCGGTTTAGGCTAAAAAGAATGTGAAATAGGTTTGGTCAAATTCGGTTTAGGTTTAAGTAAGAAATGGATTTGGTTTTGGTATGAATTTGGAATTGGGTATGGGTACGAAATGGTATGAGATTTTTGGTATGAAATAAACCAAATTGGCTCAAAAAAAAGGTCAAGGATGAACCAGTTGGTCCAAGCTTCTTCAATGTGTCCAACCAAGGTCTCGCCCCAAACTTTATCTACTAAAGCCGAAACAGCCTCCTTGAATTATTTGGCTCGTGATCGGGTGATAGGACCTTGAGGCAACTCCAAAGGTTCCTTGTTCGAGCTAGGTAGCTCGTGATCGGGTGATAGGACCTTGGGGCAACTCCAAAGGTTCCTTGTTCAAGCTAGGTAGAACTCAAGGTGTGGCCGTATCACAATGTGCAGCAAAAAAAGGTATATAAATCATAAAATGATTTAATAATTATATATATGTCATAACAGCACAACAATAAAACAGGGAGGGACCATTTCAATTCCTTGTGCAATGAAAAATCTAAAATTATTTTCCCCACTAAGAGTTATTACTAAATTCACAAAAAATCCAAAATTATTGCCCCCACCAATGTTATCAACAACAGTAAACAAAAACAGTAACCAATAGCCATATTAAAATAAAGCTTCTTCTTTAAAAAGGACATGTTGAAGGCTACATACTGGAGGTTATTGTTTATAATAGTGTTCTTGAACTTAGAGTTACAAAGGATGGTAGGGAAATAATTGTTGAAGGAATAAGACATATTTGCCAAATACTTTAGTAAAGTCCTTGGAAAATTGTCTGTAGCAAGGATGCAAAACTCAATGAAACTAAGAGTTAACATTGCAATTGCTGAACCTACAAAAGATGGGATCTCTAGTTTGGCAAAATAGGTAGAAAAAATTCTTAGCAAAAGGAACTGCATATAGAATTCAATTTAAATTAAAAAAATACAAGTTATTTACTAAATATAAAAAATTATTCTTAAACCAAACAAGAAGTAGTAGTCTTTTTTATTAGCTCAACAAAACTATAGTTATATTGGTAAAGTGAGTATAAATTGACAACAATTGTGAAGGCTCAAATCCTCTTCAATTAATTACCTCTCCAAATTTGTAGTAATAATAGGAAAAAAGAACACAATATAATATAGTTTATTAAACTATTAAAATTATTAGAGAACATTTTACATGGCTAAGCCATTCAATTATATACCATTATAGTAACTAAATGTTAGAAAAATAATAATAATTCAACTCTTCCAATTATCAGTTAATGATAATTAAAAACCATAGAAAGAAAGATAATATTTGAACAAATAAAGAAACTAGTATAGGACTAGGTTTTCATTTATTTAATTTTCCCAGGACATTAGGCCAGCAGACAAAACTGCCTTTATACACCAAGTTCAGGCCGCACTACCTAAACATGGAGAGGCTTATAATTTAAGCTCAGTTTAACTTTCCAGAATCTTTTCAATTAATAAAAAAAATTATTTTTAGTGATATTACTTTTACATTCCATGACAATTTCAATCAGCAACACAAAATAAAATGATGGAATTCAAAATCTAGCAAATATGATATATTTATGCTCAAACCTAAAGGCTTAAAAAATTTTCAAACTTCAAATTTTTATTGCTTTTCCTTCTCCTCTCTCTCACTTCTCTTTCACTTCAAAAATGTTTTATTATTTCATATTAAACATATTAGCTCGAGGGGAATCTTCCTTTAGTTAGTCTTCAATGTACAAAAAGACAAGATACACACAAGTTTATTGGGGGGAAGCTTACATAAACTAATTTATCGAGGGAAATCTTTTTTTAGACAGATTTATTTAACTCCACATACATGAAAAATTGCAGTAAAGTAAAAAAACAAAAGTAAATCCCAACAAATACAAAAAGAAACAATCATACAAAACAAAGCATTAAAATGAAGAATAGTTTGCTTGTTTTTTTATACATTTTCTTCTCTGTGATTTGGAGCATGAGCCTTCATCAATCTTTACTGCAAAAGAGTAAAGAAAAAACACGTTATAAATGAACCCTAAACTCAAAATTCCCCAAAATCAACAATCCCATAACCCGAAAATCCCTAAAAATCCCCAAACCCAAGAATCCTAAACATTACCCAAAAAAAACATATATAATAGTTTGAAAGTGAAAATTATAAAAACATACCCCAATTTTTTCCTTTCTTGAGTTAGGGTTCTAATATTTTGTTTTGATTAATTGATTCAAAAGTTAGGGTTTAGTTTTTTATTGTGATCGATCCAACTTCTCTTTTCTAGTTAGTGTTTAACTTGTTTTAATTTTTTAATTGTTTTAATTATGGGTAAACCCTATAAATTTTATAAATGTTTTTTTTTAATTTTAATTATTTTTAAGTTTAAATTCATTTGCTGGTGTGGCATTATTTTGTCTTATATGCCATGTTAGCATCTACACTCATGAGGTGCCTAGGTGGAAATTTTTTCCACATCAGCGCTGTTAGTCGCTTAATGGCCATGTCAGCAAGGCCGTTAAAAAATGACCAATTTGACCCAAAAACAAAGTTATGTATGAAAGTGCTCCAAAAAAAACCTTAATGGCCAAAGTGACCCAACACCCAAACGTTAGGGGCTAATTTTGTCATTATGCCATTCAACAAGGGTTCTACCTTCTCTCACTATAAATAGGTGACATCGGTAGAGCTACTTACACAACTTAAATATATCATTATTCTACCTGAAAATAAAGAGACTTTTATTCTCTTAGAATTAAAAATATTTTCCAAAATAACGATTCTGTCAATTTCTATTTGGAAAGAGAATTTTTCTTTCCATATAAAAGAAAAGAATTTATAGTTCTATGTTTTGATTCAATTGGTTTGAGCCCACACTCAAAGTAGTTCGCGGTATGAGAATAGCAGAGAAGATCGTTTGGTTGAAAGTTGGAAAACGTCAAGGATCCTCTTATTTGAAAATACAAGTACAATTTTGGTCTAAGGTTTATTTCTATAAATATCACAAACTGGATCGATTTTAAAATTTTTAATTTTTTGTTGTGCAAGAAAACCATTTTCAAACTGGATTTTTCCAACTATTGGTATCAAAGCAACGGTTGTGCTATGTTTATAGTGTAAACCGAGATCAAAACTCTCCTTCATGTATGATTATATTTGATAAGATGCCACATTTTCATAATTGTATGCATTTTTAGGAGAATGTATGCGAATGAATTTATGATATTATATTATTATTATGAATGATAAAGTAAGTTTGTCAAAGTTGCGATTCCTAGAAATTTAACTATAGTTTATTATTATCCCGGGCATGTATTTTTTAGATCGTACACTATCACCTCTATGCAAGGTTTTATTTTATTATTTATTTAGATTAAAATATGTAAGCCAGAAACGAACATAGGAATTTTGTAACCTAATTTTTCCTGGCGAAACCTAAAAAAATGAGATGCATCTAAACTTATCGGGACAATGCAAACTCAATCTAGACAAATCGAGAAGTGACCGACAATGGTCCCATGGTGGTGGTTGACGGTGGTTGATAGTGGACGACAGTGGTTTGACCTGATAGCAGTGACACAAAAATGGTGGTGAAAAGACAATGACGATAGAAACGTGCACTGGTACCGTAGCAAAAGTCCGTGGTGGCAAAATTGAAGACCCATAGTATGCTTTGGGATGATTTTTGTAATTTTACAATTTTTATTTTCCTAAGATGGAATCATGGAAACTTTGGTTGGTCAGAGTCATGTAACTTTATACTTTTAATTTTATAAGATAAACATGATGATAATTATATGACTGTGAATGTATGTTAATGTATATATCAGATAAACATGTCATATAGATTAGGGAAGAATGTCACATGTACTTGTTATGTATATATTGATCATTCATGATTGAATTGAGTGGGAGAGTGTCCTTAAACAAGACCTACAACCTCCATCAATGGTCTCTTGTGATGGCATGAAACGAACTTGTCCTAAGGTAGACATTGTAATGTGGATTTCACTGAGGAGACTTCCTGAAAGTAAGCAGAATTTTCTTATAACAGTATGATAGTTAGAACGACCTTTGGGTTAGTATTGTCTTGCGCTATATCAAGAAATTCTATCTTTAAAGAGGAGCTAGTCACAACATGCCACTCGGTAAGATTGTCTCGGGATGACTTATTCGTGGTGCATGATGCGATAGCTGTTGAGTTAATAGTTATACACTCAAGATCATCTAGTTAAGTAACTCCCCAAAGAGCTATACTGAAGTTAGAATGATGATCAAACGTTACACAATTATTAATACATGTGAATGCCCAAAGAATTAGATTCATGTACTAATTGCATGGAAATCCATGTTCTTACTAGTTGATCATGATCACCCCAAGGTGGCTTGATTCAATAGGTGTAGGAATTATCGTTGCAACAACTTACAAATGTTTTCAATGTTTTTGGACTATTTTTGATACGAGCTCGATTGTTATTGTTTCGAGTCGTATTAGTTTGTTCGATCGTGAATTTTGAGTAAGATTATGTTCGTTTCAATAGGGGAGAAAAAGAATAAAAGATAGGCTTCAAACAAAGGTTTAAAAGGAAGTTGGTTAAACAAGGAATGAGTAATTAGGCTAAGGGTAGAGAATAAACCAACAATAGTGTGATTGTTGACCCGAATCTCAAAGTAGCTGTCCTTGAGGCAGCTCAATTGGTTTGGTGGTAGCTTCCCGAGTTAGGATCACATCAGTTTTCAAGCTCGAAAATGAAAATAAACTATTTAATCATAGTAAACATGTTGAGTTGTAAAATATTAAACATATGTTCTCGAAATTTTACCAGGGACAAAATCTTCAAAATTTTACCAAAAGTAAAATCGTCAAAAAATTTGATAAGGGTAAAATAAGGATGAGAAAATTGTTTTATATATAAATATTAAAATTTGTTTTGGGAAATAGAAAAACTGAAGCTGGTTGGATCACATTACAAAGTATTAGGTCAAAAAGGTTCAGAAAGTACTCATAATTGGACTCAATGTGAAAGAGGCCCAAAACCCCTCATGTAACATGAAGGGGGCGACAACCCTAGTTGGAATACTAGGGTGTACCGTCCACGCCTCTTCTAGTCTAAGTAGGATATTGTTTTTCTTTGAAATAGACCACTACAACTCAACAAGGGTTTTACCTTTTCTTCTTATAAATAGATGGCACCAGTAGAGTTTTTTACACAATTTAAAGAAATTGTTATTCTGTCGAAAATAGAGAAAGTTTATTTTAAAATATTACATATATTTTTTAGGAATAACAATGTAACGCCCCATAACCCGGCCTAGAAGTTTAGATAGAATTTTAGAGGTTTCATTGATCACCGAAGTGATCGTAGGAAAATTTTAATTCAACACGTGAGGAAACAAACAGTATTTTGGTTACGTAAAAATTTTTATTTAACAAATCTCAATATTTCAAAATACAGCCAAATAACGTCTACTTGTAGTTAGCACAAAGTTCCATACCACAGTATTTAAAACAAAACTTACAATCCAAGACTGATTACATAAAAAAAACTTAGATTTACAGAAAACACTTTATTCAGTTTAAAAAAAGCGTGACGCTTCCGAGACCTCAGCATACCGAGTCCAGCTTCAGAATATGCAAATGTACCTGAAAGGGGAAAACACTAAAGGGGGTGAGCTACATGAGCTCGGTGTGAGTTCGACATGACTAAAATAGAATTACAAAACTCACATACAATAGCGAAACAGACTTACAGATATACAGAGTCAGAAAGTAAATTTGAAACCAACGTCCCAACAAAACATAACAACTCAAGCACACCAAGTCACGCATAGACACCTAGTCACACATAGACACCTAGTCACAAGTGTTATTCAGTCAGACAAAATACAATCAGATAATCTAACACCCAGAACACTAAAAAAAATGCATATGAATGCAATCAAGTAATAAAAACCCACCTACCCTAAAAGAGCTATTTAAACTCATCCAACCAAATACACCACATAGAACCTCAAAAAGCCCATCCAACCCTACACACCATGTATGTGGACTAAACCACTCAGATATTAATACGCAGCAGGGCTGGTGTATATGCAGTATAGTGCAATGCAGTAATCCGCTGTACAAACATGTTGCAGTTTGAACTGCCAGATTAGATAATGGTACTCAACAAAATTGACGTACGTGCGGTACAGTGCAGTAAACCACTGTACAAATAAATTATAGTTAAACTGCTAGATCATATTAGAATCAGTCTTCTTTCTCTTCATAACCAACCCCAAAATTTTTTTATGCAAGTGCATGTATGCTTACAACCTCACAAAAATAATGAACACATCGACAGACAGTCAGACAGAAACAGATATGCACTCACACCCAGCTAACCAGGTTCAGGATCAGACATCTCACACAACAGTCACAAATAACAGGTAAGCCGATGCCTAGATCAGAGTTTTAACTACCCTCACTAAAGCCTAGGCAAGGGTCGGAACACTCAGACACATTTTCAGATAAAAAAACATACACAAAACTAAAGTTGATTACTCCGGACCACACGATCGTGTGCTCTGGCCATGTGGAAATGACTAGACTATGTGGGGGGTCAACACACCTGTTAGGGGGTCAACAAGCTCGTATGGGAGGTGACACACGGTTGTATGGATGAGGCACACGCCAGTGTGGGCTAGGGACATGGTCGTGTGAACAGTTCGTACAACTGTCTGTCCATTTGTGCTAAGATAAAGTACAGGGCAAACACGACCGTGTGTCGAAAATACTCGCTCGTGTAGGATCCCTAAATCCCCAAATTAGCCACACGGCCGTGTGGCACCAAATCACTAAATCCCTAATTCCTAAACACCCATACCCGTGTGCCCAGGGGACACGGCCACGTGGAAATCGACAAAAATTCCCAAAACGGCCACACGACTGTGTGGCACCAAAATTTACCTAAAAACCCTAATTCCTATCTGCACACGGCTGTGTGGACCGCCTGTGTGGGAGCACACACCCGTGTGGCCACCTGTGTGGTCACAAAACCACCCACAAACAACTTGGAAATCTTATTTTTTGTTCACTAAATCTATCTTCAATCGATGAGATTTAGAAACACACCAACATATATAGATTTCCATGTCATTCAATAGAATTACAAAACATCGACAATTAATTTCCAAAGGCGCATAAATTGCCGCATTCCACCAAAATCAAACTTACAATTCACAAATAAAATTGAAAAGTCTCGAAACCCACACCTAATTTGTGACCAAAGACGTCCAGACACTGACTCGACGACAGAGGACTAAAATTCTCGAATATCTACCAGCAAAACCATTTTCAAAAAAAAGAAAAGAAACAAGAACCAAAAAGAAAAGAAACCCAAAAAGAGGAAGAAAAGAATGTCCAACAAGAAAGGAAAAATAAAAATAAATATAAATGGTTTTATATTTTAACTTAAAACAAAACTACTATTTAACAAAACAAAAACAAAATAAAAAATATTCCTCCAAATCGCACACACAAGAAATCGAACCCAAAACCTAGAGGTACACTAACACTTACTCAACCACCAGACCAGCTGGCCCATTCTATCACTTAAATGCGCAACTGAACACAATAGTGCAACCTTGTCACTGACCCTAACCACAAAACTTGAAACTTTTAACCCCAAAATTTGAGGTGTTACAAATAATTTTACCGGTTTTTATTAAGAAGAGAGAATTTTGATTTTCACCCCAAGAGGAGAAAGAACTTTTTCTTGTTCTGTGTTTCAATTCAATTGGTTTGAGCCTACACTCGAAGAAGTTCGTTGTACAAGAATAATAGAGAAAATAATTTGGTTGAAAACCAGGAACAACGAATGTTCGCTAAGCCAAAAACACAAGTATAAATTTGTTTAAGGTTTATTGCTATAAATATCACATGTTCTTACTAGTTTATCATGATCACCCCCACAGTGACTTGATTTAATGGGTGTGGGAATTATTGTTACAATAACTTACAAATGTTTTCAAGGTTTAAAGTAAGACATGCGCATCATCTTAATGCATATTGTAATGTTGCAAAATATTTTCAAACATTTTCTTAATACAAAGATATTAATATATGAATATTTTATTTTCAGTTAAAAAATGACACTAACTCCCTTATTGAACATACTCATTGAAAAAAAAACTGAACGGAAACAACTATAAGGAATGGAAAAGAAACCTGATAATTGTCTTGATTTGTGAGAAACTTAAAATGATGTTTGATACTAAGTGCCCTCCGACCACTCAAGTTGAGGCTAGAAAACACTGGGAAGAGTATGATAAGATAGCTCTTTGCTATATGCTGGCAAGCTTGACTAGTATTCTGTATAAGCAATTACAGAGTTGTAAGACTGCTAAAGTATTTCTGGATAAGCTAGAATACATGTTTGATGCCAAGTTACCTTGGCTCAACAGTTTTCTATAAATAGTTTGATGAATACCCAAAAAAATCCCAACAGCTGGTCAAAGACCATATGATCACTCTTATGGGCTACTTTTCTGAGCCGGTGGAAAATTAGGCCAATCTAGATCAACACACTCAAATTGAGATGGTGTTCAAAAGTTTGTTAAAGGATTTTGTTAGTTCTGGGTCTCATATAACCTTGGCAACAAAAACCTGACGCTTACATAACTCATGAAGGAGTTATAATCCTATGAGTTGATATTGAATGACGCTTAGCCAGTCTGAAGAGCAGAAGTGAATATAGCCGTCGCTTCTTCCTCAAAAGGGAATGGAAAACACACTAAGAAAGGAAAAACTAAGGTCTCTAGACCACTACAAGTGGAAAGGAAGAGAACCAGAAAGTCTAAATACTTATCTAAGTCTAAATACTTCTTCTGTAGTAAGAAAGGGCATTTTAAGGCAAACTGTAAAGAGTGGAAAGAATGCCTAGCCACCAAAGGCAAAAGTATGGAACTCTTGATGAGAGAAAATTTTTTATTGGAGGATTCAATAGACCACTGGGTTATTGATTTTAGAGCCACTAATCATGTTTGCATATTTCTACAAGGGTTCGAGGAGACAAAACATTTTAGAGATAAGAACTTATCATTATGGACCGGAAATGGGACAAGTGTAGCAATTGAAGCAATAAGAGATGTACATATTTATTTTGATAATTTTAAGAAGATTGTTTTAAGAGACGTTTTCTATATATCGAGTTTCAAAAGAAACTTAATTTCTGTTGCATATTTATATAATGGAATTGACCGTGACTTTTAATAATGGAATTTCAATATTTAGAAATCATAATCTTATCTGTAATGGGAAAGACAATATATTAAGTTCACCTAAAGGAGTTAGTCTTCCACAATGTGATTCTTGCTTGGATGGTAAGATGACTAAGCGATCTTTTAATACAAAATAAACAAGGGCAGTGAAACCCTTAAAACTTGTGAACTTTGATGTATGTGGCCCCATGAGCATTAGTGCGAGAGGTGGTTAAGAGTATTATGTAACATTTATTGATGATTATTCTAGATATGAATATGTATACCTGATGTATTGCAAATGTGAAACCTTTGATAAATTCAAATATTTTTATGCGAAAGTGGAGAAACAACTAGGTTTACCCATAAAGACACTTTAGTCGAGTCAAGGTGAGGAATATTTATCTGATGAGTTCTTATGGTACCTCATAGAGAATGAGATTCTATCCTCTTAATAGCGCTGGGCACTCCACAACAAAATAATGTGGTAGAGAGAAGGAACGAACGTTGTTAGACATGGTATGTTTAATGTTAAGTTATTCAAAGCTACCAATCTCTTTTTGGGGATATGTTGTACAACCGACTTGTTATATTCTGAATGATGTGCCAACTAAGGCAGCTTAAAAAACCCTATAGGAATTGTGGCATGGCAAGAAGTCGAATATTAATTATTTTAAGATTTTGGGATGCCTAACCAACGTATTGATAAAGATGCGAGGAAGTTGGACTCATGGATAGAATTGTGCATGTTTGTAGGATATCCAAAAGAAACAAAAGGTGGTTTGTTTTATAACCCGAAAGAGAAAGCTATTATAGTCTCAACTCATGCTACTTTCCTTAAAAAAGTTACATAAATGACTTCAAACCTTAGAGTAAAGAGATAATCGAGGAGCTTTCGGAAATATACAAAACCTTATAGAAATGATTCAAGAATAAACTCCTAATAATAAACCTGCAAACGGTTAACAACATAGGGAGCCTCGTCGTAGTGGGAGAATCTCTCGTACGCCTGAGTTCTTCCATTCTGGTGAAAGTGTTTTTAACACTAAGTCTACTGAATAGGAACTTGATAACCCACTCACATATGATGAAGCAATGCAAAATGCTGATTCCAAGCTTTGAAAAATAGCTATTAAAGCTAATATGGACTTTATGTATTCCAACTCAGTGTAGGAACTTATAGACATACCGGAAGGGATAAAACCCTTAGAGTGTAAGTAGATCTACAAGAGGAAAATAAATATAGATGGAAAAGTGGAAACTTATAAGACCAGACTTGTAGCAAAAGGTTATACTTACAAAGAAGGTATCGATTACGAAAAAACCTTTTCTCTAGTTGCCATGCTCAAGTCAATCAACATATTACTATACATTGTGGTAACTCTTGATTATGAGATCTGGCAAATGGATGTTAAGACAATATTTTTGAACAACTATCTTGAAGAGAGCATCTACATGTGCAACCCACCTGATAGATAGCTATAGAAAACGAGCATAAAGTTTGCAAACTACTTAGATCCATATATTGACTTAATCAAGCGTCCCGCTCATGGGATCAAATATTCTTTCAAGCGATGAAGACTGTTGGATTTGTGCAAAACGTAGATGAACCTTGTGTTTATAAACCTTTAAGGGATTGAAAAATGATCTTTCTTGTTCTATATGCCAATGGCATTCTTTTCATTGGAAATGATGTAGGGACATTGTCATCGGTTAAATTGTGGTTAACCCAACAGTTAGCATGAAAGACTTCGAAGAAGCTAATTTTTTTCTAGGTATTTGAATCTTAAGGGATTGTAAGAGCAAAATGATAGCTTTGTATTAAGCTTCATACATAAACAAGATATTAGAGCGTTATACAATGTCTGATTTAGAAAAAGGAAATCAACCCTCAGTATTGGGGTTTCATCTCTTTAGAGGACTGTCCTAAGATAATGGAAGAAAGAAAGAACGTAAGAAAGGTTCCTTATGCTTCGGCAGTAGGAAGTCTCATGTATGTTATGCTATGCATATGCCCATATATCTATTTTACAATAAGGTTGGTAAGTCGATATCAGGAAAATATAAGACATAGGCACTAACAAGCAATTAAGCATACACTCAAGTATTTACAGAGAATGAGGGATTATATGCTTGTGTATTCCGGAGGAGGCTTCACTCCTATCGGATATACTAATTTTGACTTCCAAACATGTTGGGATTCGAGGAAATCAAAATTAGGTTGTGTTTTTGTCCTAAAACGGCGAGTCCATAATGTGAATGAGTGTCAAATAAGGTTACACTGTTAACTTCACTATGGAGGGCCAAATATGAGGTATGGAAAAGCTATGGCACTATATCAGTGCTGATATAGCTAAACCTAAAAGAAACCACATAAGGATAAAAGAAACATTAAGTGAGACGGTAGTGTTTGACGAAATGGTAGACGTAGTCAAAGATCGCATTTGAGGACAAACCTTAAGGATTTATTTAGCCAAGACTCTTGTAGCTAGAGATCTTGTTGGGAAACATATGGAGCGGTACAAGAATGCAAAACATGACTCATTTACTTTACTAGGGCAAATGGGAGACTGTTGGATCTGGTGCCCTTAGTGTAGTATTTTCGTCTAAGTACACTTGTAAATTTTTCGAACAATTTGATTAATAAAATTATTTATGAATTAAATTAATATACTTTGTATTATTGTCCTTAAAATGGTTTTTGCATGCAAATCAAAATGGAAACAAATGTTGTTGATTGGTTGTCTAATGTTTAACTAATACTAAGCGGTATTACATGGTTGGATCGTAGTATAAAAAGACAACTTGTATTAGTGGACGAACTTAAACATGTCCTTAGTCTAATCAAAAATGAGCAAACTGATTAAAAGACTAATATGTCATCTATCAAGTCCAATTGAGGAGATGTCTTGCTTGAGCATCGGAGTGGATAACTCCTAGAAGATAGGAACATAAATGTGATTGACTGGATTATTAGTACATTAGACAAGACCAAACCCTAATAAATCCTGAATCCGTTTATGAATTTATTCACTTGTGACATTCATAGTGTGGCATACCTAAATATTGAGTGGATGGTAGACTGTGTATACGTGACTCATACACTTTGATGTAAGTAAAAGCTTGAGTTCAAATAGATAAGGAATTGAAAGTTGCTGTGTTGGGTGTACGTCTTCTTTAGTATGTAGTGTGATTCACAATAGCGGAATTCATAGCCCAAAACATGGGTAAATGATATCCTCTCATTGGCATTACATAGTCGATGAAAAGTAAATGTGACCACGGGTATCTGTCTTTGTCATGGATGACTTGATCTCTATTTGATAGTGATTGACTTTTCATGAATATGTAATGGTTACCATGAGATAAAATAG
This sequence comes from Gossypium schwendimanii, assembly GCA_013677275.1. Taxonomy (NCBI): domain Eukaryota; kingdom Viridiplantae; phylum Streptophyta; class Magnoliopsida; order Malvales; family Malvaceae; genus Gossypium; species Gossypium schwendimanii. The sequence goes on from CM025251.1 coordinate 28,531,131, forward strand.
GACCATATTGGGAGAACAGATATTATCCCAAAGAGGTCGAGGATATCCTATAAAGGTAACACATTTATGACAAGATCATTGGACGAACACTAAGTAGTTGCTTTCTTAATGGTATGCCGTTGGGGAGAGCTCAGTCACGATACTATAGTGGAATGACTTCGTGACTAAATGTGTTTATAATTAATAGGAGAAAATTGGGAACTTAATTATAAATCATTTTAGCCTCAACTACATATGTCCAACCGGTCTCTCCGTTAGCTTGTTGAAACCAGAAATGAATGGAATGAATAGAAGAGAAATGGGAAACATTCAGTAATAAATATAGTTTTCTTCGAAATGGAGAAATGAAATTATTTGGAAATGAATATAGGTTTCCAAAAATGAAAATGAAAATGAAAATTTGAAATCCTATATGGATTACTTAAAAAATGAATAAAATACTAAGTTTATGTTTTTGGATGTTTTGAAGCCAGAAAAATGAAAATAAACAATTCAGTCATAGTGAACATGTTGATTTTTGAAATATTGAACATATTTTCTCGAGATTTTACCAGTGGCAAAATCTTCAAAATTTTACTAAGGGTAAAATCGTCAAAATTTTGTTGGGATAAAATAAGGATAAGTAAATTTTTTAGACATAAATATTAAAGTCTATTTTGGGAAATAGAAAAATTGAATCGGGTTGGATCACATTATAGAGTACTGTGTCAAAAATGCCCAGGAAGTACTCGTAATTGAACCCGATGTGGAAGAGACCCAAAACCCCTCATGTAACATGAAGGGGGTGGCACTCCTAATAGGAATACTAGGGTGTATCGTCCACTTCTCTCCTACTCTAAGGAGGTAGTTGTTTTTTCTATTTGAAATAAACCACTACAACTCAATAAGGGTTCTACCTTCTCTTCCTATAAATAGATGGCACCTGTAAAGCTTTTAACACAACTTGGAGAGATTGTTATTCTACCGAAAAATAGAAAGGGCTTATTCTCAATGACTACATATATTTTTCAGGAATAACAATTTTACCGGTTTCTATTAAGAAGAGAGAATTTTCGTTTTCACCCCAAAAGGAGAGAAATTTTTTTTCTTGTTTTATGTTTCAATTCAATTGGTTCGAGCCCACACTTGAAGTAGTTCATGGTACGAGAATAGCAAAGAAGATCATTTGATTGAAAGCCAGGGACAACGAATGTCTGCTAAGCCAAAAACACAAGTGCAAATTTGATTAAAGTTTATTGCTATAAATATCATAAACCAGGTCGATTTTCAAAATTTTATTATTCCATTGTATAAAAAAACTGTTTTTAAACAGATTTTTTTTCCAACAATAGCAATTGCAGAAATAATATGGATAACTAGTTCGATCAAAGAAGTTGGGATAAAATATATAAAACATGTCAAACTTTACTATGATAATTAAGCAGCCTTGTAGATATAAGCAAACCTAATACATCATAAAAAGACTAAGCATATAGAAATAGATTGTCATTTTATTAAAGAAAAAAATTCAAGAAAAATTGATTAAAGCTCGACTTATCTTAAAAAAA
>CM025251.1:28551222-28567236 GCA_013677275.1 Gossypium schwendimanii
AAAATAACATATAAAACTTTATAATTAAAAGAAATCAAAGCATCTAACCACCCCACTATCTTTAGGATGACTAATTTACACAATAACGCCACCTAATTAATATTCTTTACTCAATTAACACTTTTAAACTAATAGCAATTGACTTTTTTTAGCTTTTACGATTTAGTTCTTTTTACTTAATTAACTATTGAAACGATAAAATTTTCCAACAAAACTTTAATTAAACTCCATAAATATTTATAAAAATATTTACTAGTTGGTTTATAAAAAATGAGGTCTCAATACCTCAATTTCTAAAACTCTTGACCTTAGAGTCATACCATTTGAACTTAATAAATCGCTTATAAAACAAAATCACAATATCAAAAACCTTTTTTTTTAAATCACAATTAACTCATAAATATTAAATATAATATTTACAAACTTACTCGTTGGATTTGGTGGCCCGAAGCCACTATTTTTGACACTACTGAAAAACGGGTTGTTACACATTATAATTGAAATTTATTGATTATCAAATGAGTAAAATAATTTTTTGCACAAAACTCTTTGGATTTCGTGACTACTTTCGGTTCATTAACCTAATTTCTACTAACCTGATTTTTGGGATGTGACACAAACTGTATGGAACATGTAGAAACAATAATTTGTTGCAAAGCGATGATGGGTTTGAAGAATGTTGAAGGCAAATAGATTGTAAGTAAGTTTGTAGATAAACACAATCACGAACTTCTTACACCAGAAGTACAAGTTTTCTTTGTGGGCATAAAAAAAACAACCTAAAAGAATTTGATCAATACATTGAATGAACTGGTGTACCAACTCGAAAAATTATATCAGTTTTAAGTTCAGGATCTGGTGGTCTTTACAATATTGGTTGTACGTCGATTGATATCCAAAATTATTTAGGAAATAAAAGAAAGAAGCTTCTTGAAAAAGGGATGCATAGAAGTTGTAGAAGTATTTCAAAGAACGTCAAATAAAATATCTTGGTTTCATTTATGCAATTCAAGTTGATGAAAGTGGCCACATGGGAAATTATTTTTGGGTTGATGGGAGATCGAGAATGGCATACCAATACTTTGGAGATGTTGTAACTTTTGATGCTACATATCTTACAAATCAGTATGGTATGCCTTTTGTACCGTTCATTGGTGTCAACCATCATCATCAATCAATAATGTTTGGATGTGCTTTATCAGTTAATGAAACTGCAGAATCATATATATGGTTGCTAACCGGTAATGCTCGGTCATGCACCAATTTCAATTATCACCAATGATGACAAAGTTATGGATAAGGCAATTTCACAGGTATTACCAAATGCTACTCATAGATCATGCATCTGGCATATTTTACCAAAACTTCCAGAACATTTAGCACACATATATAATAAATATTTATTTTTTTGATGACGAGCTTCACCATTGTATTCATGATACAGTTACAATTGAAGAGTTAAGCTAGAATGGAATGAGATTATTTGTAAGTATGGCTTGACAAAAAAATTGGTTGGAAGTTTTATTATTCTTCATGAAAAGTGAGTGCCTGCATATTTGAGAGAAGTGTTTTGTGTCAGAATCTCAACAACACAGTGGAGTAAGAGTATGAATAATTTTTTTGAAGATTTTGTTCGTACTAGCACATTAGTAAATGATTTCATTAATTAGTATGAATAGGCTTTAAATGCATGATATGTGAAATAGAAATAAAATGATGTGTAAACAATGAACTCTAAAGCAATTTTGAAGACATGTTACAATGTTGAGGCAATAGTTGCAAACAATTACACTAGAAAAATGTTTCTGAAATTTCAGAAAGAAATTTTTTTCTAGTCAAATTTTAAAGATAGTCAAACTTAATGAAAATTGGGTGAAAAGATATATAGACTAATGCCTTTTAAGAAGGAAGGTTCAACATATGAAGTAGCTTTCTCAAAATCTAACAAGAAAGCCATATTTTCATGCCAAATGTTTGAAATTGTTGAGATTTTATGTAGTCCTTGTAACGACCCAAAGATTTAATTCTTGTTCTAATAAAATTCATCATAGTTAAATACTTGCTTTAGTGGTTAAGGCCTTAGTGTGTGAAAGGTGGGTCGTGTGTTCAAGTCTTAGAGAGAGTTTTTGTTGCTAAGTAATTTTTGGTTATGTTATTTAGTAGAATTTGAGTTAAAGTTTAACTCTGGGAGTGGGGGGATATCTGTTGCTTGATTATAGGGATAGGAGGTGGGTAGTTATGTAGGTTTAAAATTTTAAGTTTTAATTCATTTCAAAAAAAAGAAAAGAAAAGAAACAAAACTCTTTTCCTCAACCCACGTTTACATTTTCTTTCTATCTTGATTTCATTATTATTTTCTTTCTTTCTTTCTCACTTCTTGCGCCACTGCCAATTTGAGGATTGGGTAAACTATTTTTTTAATTACTCTTTTGCTACTCTATTGCTATTCGACTTCTGGCAATTGTGTGGTTACTTTTTGGCTTCTTCAATTCTGTGCGTCATAAGTAAGGGTAATGGCTCTTTATTCATTTAATTTTGGAATTATGGGATACTAGTGGTGTTGATTAATTTGTAGTCGTTATTAATTGGTTCTGCATTTAGATGAAGGTTGTGAGACATTGGGCGTTCCTTCAACATCGTAGTTTCGTGTGACTGCGGTTTCTTAATCGGTAAGAGTATGGAGGAGTGTTGGTATTTTTATGAGTTTGATTCTTGGCTATCTCATGCCTAATTGTTGTAATTAATCATTTTATTTTGCATATTTAGGTCTCAAGAGTCCTGTGATTGCATTCTCGACAAAATCGAACCAGATGTGTAACGAAAATGCGAGAAAACAAGGTTCGACAAAAGCAAAAAAAGTGGCATGTCGATGCCTAGTAACATGTTAATTTGCATGACTTTTTGTTTTTAATTCGATTAATGTTTAAATTGATCCCTACTGAATCAATGATTTTATGTTTTAATCTTGTCAAGGATGCAATTTGGATGCTATGAGTAAAAACCGAGCAAAAAAAGACCAATTTGCAACACAGTCAATAAAGTGAGGCCGAATAAAAAATGTGGAAATAGCCGAAGACTCATCAGATTCTTTTGACTTTATAAAAGCCAAAATTAGAAAAAATCTGATTTTATTTTTTTTAATTTTAATTATGTGTTGAGTGGTTAAAGCCAAATTTACTAAATGTTATGTATATAAATAGGGCTTTAAGGTGGCTTGGAAAAGACACATTATGTTTTACACTTGATTTTCATTTGGAATTAAATAAGTCTTTCCAATTTCCTGCTACCCCATTTCCATTTACTTGATTTTGCAAAAATCTATTTAATTGCTTTCCAAGTCCCTTCCCTTCCCTTCCAAACTTCCAACATTTTCACTCAAATCCACTCCATAGCCAACCAAAGCATGATTAAATTCATGCTTCACTAAATTCTAACTTAGCTTTAGGTTGGTATTCTTTCCGGGCAAGAATCGTGAGATACTTATCCGCACTAAAAATCCTTCAAATCAGTATTCACATTTTTCCTAAGTATCGGGATTGACAACTCATCCCTTAAAGTTAAATCAATTTCAAGTCAAAAAATGCACATTGAGTTGGAGTCGTTTTTGTGGACAGTTGGGGAAACGAGTTGGCCGTGCTGTATTCGAATCTCCGAGAACAAATCAAACGAGAAGTGATCGGGTTTAAATGACCTACGTGGTTTACGCTATTAATCTGAGTTTGGTTCTTCAGAGCGCAAGGCTGCAGGAATCTTGAATCAGGAACTCGAGTATCTCGATTAGATAATCCGTAAGGGTTGATTTGCAGGTCGTACCAGGAGCAGTTACGAGAGGAAGAATTGGTGTTTAGTACATTCTTAACTGCTATAACTAGCTTATTGTTTGGAGGAGAATTGGTGGCTAAGACTTATAATCACTGTTTACAAAATCTGAATTTATTTCCTAATTTAATTTTATTTCCAATTTATTTAATTGTTTATTTATGTTGTTTCAGTTGTTTAATTTCTAAACATTTCAAACTCCCCTGATTTATTTGTCTATTCTTTTAGCAGGTCCGTTTAGAGTCGTGTGTACGACTATTGGCACGACTATTAACACGACAAAAATTCTTATCACAAGTTAAACGCGAAGTAGATTATAATACCAATCTTTGTGGACTCAACTCTACTACCACTCTTCACTACTATTTAGAGTTATTTTGTAGGAATTATTTTTGATGCTTTTGACACTCATCAAATTTTGGCGCCGTTGCCAGGGCAACGAAATATGCTGAAAAGAATTATGCACGAGTAAAAGAAAGCTTCTGGTCAATGAAAAGGTAAGTTTCGGAGAAAATGCCTCCGCCATTCTACAAAAGAAAATACCACCAAAATGTAAGGACTAAGGTATTTTTTCATATCTTGTAAAATAGGTAGTGTCGATATTAAAAAAGCAATGTGTGACTTAAGCCATCAATTAATGTTATGCCTTTGTCAATTTATAAACTACTTAATTCGGGTCCTTTGAAGGAAACATGTATAATTATTCAGCTAATAGATCTGTAGTACATCTAGAGGGAGTGCTGGAGGACATTCTTGTTAAGGTAAACGAGTTAATATTTCTTGCAGACTTCTACATTATCAACATGAAGGATGACAATTTGGCCAATCCGCCTGACATACTTCTTGGGAGACCACTCTTGAGTACCACACAAATAAAAATTGACGTATGAAGTGGGATACTCACTATGGAGTTCGATGGGGAAGTGGTGAAATTCAATGTCTATGAGGCCATGAACCGCCCTAGCATGATTTCTAATGTTTCTAATATTGATATAGTTGATCCTTTAACTGTATTACATTTAGAATATTATGAAGAGGATGAATTATGAACTATTCTTTGCAAAATTCTAGACTTTGATGCCATGGAATAACTAGAGGAGTGGATAACTTGTGAAGAGTCTGTTCACGAAACAGTGGCTCATATGGAGGCACCGCAATTACAGAAAAATCTAGGTACAATTTTTGAATTGTCCCATTCACAAACTAAGCTTTTACCATTTGTTTTGCAGGCTCCAGAGTTGGAACTCAAACCACATTTGGAGCATTTGAAGTACGTTTTTTTTTGGCAAAGGAAACACCTTATCGGTAATAATCTCGAGTAAACTCTCGAATGTGAAGAGGAAAACTTGGTACGAGTTCTTAGATATTATAAAGAGGTAATTGGATGGACGATAGTCAATATTAACGGTTTGAGTCCCTAAACTTGCATGCACAAAATTGAAGTTGAAGATAATGCTATTCCCAAAAGAGAGGCTCAAAGGCGTCTCAATCCGCCTATGATGGAAGTGGTAAGGAAAGAAGTTCAAAAGTTACTTGATGCTGGAATGATCTATCCCATTTCTGACAGTAATTGGGAAGTTACTTGATGCTGGAATGATCTATCCCATTTCTGACAGTAATTGGGTCAACCCAGTCCATGTAGTACCCAAAAAAAACTGACGTGATCGTAATTAAGAATTCGGTAGGTGAGATGGTTAGATGGATCCCTCCGGGTCCAAAACAAGTGGAGAATCTACATCGATTATAGGAACTTGAATTCCTTCACTCGGAAAGATCACTTTCTACTTCCTTTTATTTACCAGATGTTAGAACATTTAGTTGGAAAATCTCATTATTGTTGTCTTAATGGTTACTCAGGGTTTTTCCAGATTCCAGTGGCACCGGAAGATCGAGAGAAGATGACATTTTCGTGTCTATTTGGCACGTTCACTTACAGATGGATACCATTCAAAATTTGCAATGCACCAGCCACATTTCAAAGGTGTATGGTAAGTATATTTTTCGACTACGTCGAGAAAATAATTGAGGTATTCATGGACGACTTTACTGTATATTGTGAGTATTTTTAGGTGTGTTTGTCAAATCTTGAAAAAATTCTGGAAAGGTGCCTAGAATTTAACCTTGTTTTAAATTATGAGAAATGTCTTTTTATGGTGGGTAAAGGATTAGTTCTACGTTATATCATTTTTGTTGAGGGAATTTCTATTGATTAAGCAAAAATTGACATTATTAACTCACTTTCATACCCAACAACTGTGAGGGAGATTCATTCTTTCGTTGGTCATGCAGGTTTCTATAGACGGTTCATTAAATACTTTCAAATATTGTGCAACCGCTTTGTAATCTCCTATAAAAGGACAAGGAGTTCGAGTTTTACAAATCATGTAGGGATGCATTTGACATGCTCAAACATAAGCTTATTTCGGCACCCATTGTTTAGCCACCAAATTGGGACTATCTTTTTGAAATAATGTGCGAATCAAGTGACCATAGCGTAGGAGCAGTCGTTGGGCAAAGAATCGAGAAAGAACCACACGTTATCTCCTATACGTCTAAGACCTTGGATGCTGCCCAAAGCAATTACTCGACCACTGAAAAAGAATTTCTACCTATAGTCTTTGCTTTGGAAAAGTTTCGTTCATATTTATTAGGGACTAAGATTGTTGTTTTTTCTAATCATGCAGCTCTTAAATATCTGATCGAGAAAAAAGGAAGCAAAACCAAGGCTTATTAGGTGGATATTAATTTTGCAAGAGTTCGATCTCAAAATAAAAGATAAGAAAGGACGCGAAAATTTGGTAGCTAACCATCTGAGGCGAATACCTCCATCGAAGGATGTCACACTGTTTAAAGAAGATTTTTCGGATGAAATTTTGCTTGCTATTCAGACAATTTTCCCTAGGACACAAACATGGTAAATTACCTTGCTACATGTATAGTCTCTTCTAATTTACCACAATCTGAAAAAGATAAGATCAAATGTGAATCACTATGTTTGGGACGACCCCTACCTTTGGAAATATTGTTCTGATCAGGTAATTCGACGTTGGTTGCAAAAACTAAAGTAAAATCGATTCTATCTTTTTGTCATTCTTACGCATGTGGTGGACATTTTGGACCTAAAAAACTGCGTATAAAGTACTTGAATGTTGACTATATTGGCCACATATTTTTCGTGATGCATATTGTTCTGTAAAACATGCGAAAAGTGTCAAAGGGTAGGAAACTTGAACTAGAAAAATGAAATGCTTCTAACTCATGTACATGTCTGTGAAATATTTGATATATGGGGCATTGATTTTATGAGACCTTTTGTATCATCACACGGTAACATTTATATTTTATTTGCAGTTGACTATGTGTCAAAGTGGGTAGAAGCAAAAGCCACCAGTCATGCTGATGCCAAAACGGTAGTCGATTTTTTAAAAAGTTATAATTTTTCCAGATTTGGTACACCGCGAGCATTGATCAGCGATCGAGGAATGCATTTTATAATAAGGTAATCGACACACTTTTGAAAAAGTACGGGGTAGTACAACGTGTCTCTACAGCTTATCACCTTTAATCAAACTATTAAGTAGAACTGTCGAATCGAGAAATTAAGTTAATTTTGGAAAAGACTGTTAAGTCGGATAGAAAAGGTTAGAGTTTGCGACTAAATGATGCACTGTGGGCATACTGTACAGCTTATAAAAGACCCATAGGTATGTCTCTTTATCGATTAATTTTTGGTAAATTGTGTCATCTTCCTGTCAAACTAGAACATAAAGCGTTTTGGGTGGTCAAGCAATGCAACATAGAGATAGAAGCTGTAGGTAAGTATCGTAAGTTACATATTCAGGAACTTGAGGAAATTTGATGAGAAGCGTATGAAAGTGGCCAAATTTATAAGGATAAGATCAAGGCATACCATGATCAAAAGATAATCTGTAAACAACTTGTGGTAGGGCAGAAAGCATTACTTTATGACCCTACACTAAGAATCTTTGCAAGTAAGCTTCGAACCAAGTGGTTAGGGACTTTTGTTATTACTCAGGTATTTCCACATGGTGCAGTCGAGGTTAAAAGTAAAGAATTCGAAAAAAATTTTAAGGTCAACAGACAACGATTAAAGCCTTTCTACGAAAATTTTCAAGTCCACATGGTTGAGGACTTAGTCCTCGAAGAGCCGGTTGAATAAATTTCCAGGTCATCTAGGGTGTTAAACAAAAGCGCTTTTTGGGAGGCAACCCAAATTTATTTACATTTATTTAATTTTGAGTTTAAGTAAGATTTAGGTTGTAAATAAATAAATAAATAAATTTTTATTTAATCCAATTAATTTGATGTTTTCAGGATCGCAATAGAGGTTGTGAATTTTCCAAAAATCGGATAATGATGGTGGCATGGACATGATGTGTTAAATGCTAACAATTATCTACCTACAAACAAAACCCAACACCCTTAACCCAAATAATAATACCAAAACCCAAATCCACTTAACCTACCCACCCATACCCAAATACCCATCCAACCGACCTACACAAAAAACCCACAATACCTAAAACCAAATACCCATCCAACTGACCTACACAAAAAACCCCCAATACCCAAAACACCAACTAGCCCAACATGGCCTAAAAAAAATCAAAAGGAAGAAAATTAGGCCAAACGGCCTAGGTAGCCCAAAAAAGAAAAAAAAATTAGACAAGAGGCCCAAACTGGCCATTCAAAAAAATAAAAATAAAAATAAAACTCAAATCCCTAAATTCCTAAACCTAATTTTCTTTTTCATCTTCTCCAAAAATAAAAAGAAACAAAACTCTAACTTTTGAAACACCATACCACCTTCGCTTCACCTCGTCGCAGCCGTCGAGTATCATCGCCACCATCACCATCCGCCATCACCATCGAGCACGGACCTCGCGAGTCGCCATTGTCTCACCATTTCTACTAACGCCAAATGCTACTTCGAGAAGCACTGTCGTTCTTCCCCTCCCTCCATTCATTGTTGTTAAACTGAGATGCCACCACGTTGCCACAGCCTCGCCTTTTCTCCCATCACTGATCTACACTCTCGCGTCGTCACTCCTCCCTTTCACAACACCACCTCTTTTACTTTTTTTCCTCCATAATCACCAAACCCTCAAACCAGCCCTCCTACCACCTTAATCGGTGCAATACCTGAAACCCCCATCACCACCCTTCAAAAGTCGACCCAAACCACGCAGTCCCAGCCATCTGCCTCTGTCATCGCTGCCTGCCGCCGTGAGCAACCAGAGCCATTTGTTCTTTAAGCCCATACGAAAACCATGGCTCGAACTTAGAACCAAACGACAAAAAATATTTTAGCCTCGCTCAATCGCGGACGATACCAATTCTCATTGCCTCCAATCATCGATTTAGACGATGACGACTCAAAACCTTCTCCACCACCTACAAGATGAATAGCCGCGCATATTAGGAATCATCGCCCATGAAGCCCAACTTCGATCGAAATAGAACATTTGGACAGTAGCTTCGCTACTCCCGAAAGGTTGATTCCTAACCCACAACCTATTTTACCTTTAATAACATATTATACAGGTCACTCAGATGAGGTTGGGACTTCTAACGACTATGTCGAAGGTCCCTCGACTAGAAACAAGCGTATTTCTCAACGTCGAACATGATCGTCCGCCACTCGAGTCAGTCGACCACTAACATATAAACCAGCGAAACCTCCCCATAGCAGTACTGACTCTACTAGAAATTCAAGTCCACTCGACTCGCCAAACAAAAATGTTTGACCATCATGACACGGTCAACGTAATAGACGAGGTCGTACAAACACTATTCCCACCGAAGGACGACTACAAGGGTTTCTAAACTTTTAGACCTCAGAGCATCGCGTAAGATACAACGACTTCTGACAACGTCCGCTCCTGGTCTGCAAGCAAATTGATCTTTACACTCTTGATATGTTAAATATTCGTAATGTTGTGATTGGCTATTTTAATGCTATTGGTTGGAGTTCATTTGCAAATAATTCATGTAGTGCATATTATGAATTGATTTATGAATTCTACACCATATTTAGCTTCAATATTAATACATTACGAACTGTTGAAACACAAAGCATTATCTTTTTTCGGTTACTTGGTAAAAACTTTAGGATGTCGATTTTTGAATTTAAAATTGTCATAGGTTTCGTTGACCCTAACAAAATTCAAACAGATTCCTATCATACTGCTCTGTTAGATATTCCAAGTAACTTTGATGCTCAAAATGTTTATTGTGCTTTAACTCATTCTAGAAATCAACTTTATAATCCAAAGACGTCTAAGGACTTATTTGTGCATGAACCCTCTTTGAGATATATTCATTGAGTTTTAGCTTTTAGTTTTTCAGGTTTAAATGATTCGTCATATGTTTTAACTAAAACTGAATTATTTTTTTTATGGTGTATGAATTCTGGATTTAAAGTTAATTTAGGATATTAGTTTGCACGAAACATTCATGTTGTTTTGCGATGTAATCGTTTACTAATACTTGGGCTATATATTAAAAATTTAACCTCTCGACTTTTTCCCTCTGAAGTTAATTTCTCGTCCTTAACATATGCATATACTATCGATAGCCTAGATAAATATTGTTTGGATTCTATGGGTTTGCTTTTCGGCACCCCTACTGCATGTTATTTTGTTCCTCCAGATACACAAACTACTCGCGAAAATATGGTCTTTCACCAATGTCCACACTTCACTACTAGGGAGCAAGAGGAACAACCTCTATCTGTAGAGGCACGTTTAAGTTGGATCAAAGCTCGACTTGAAACAATGGAAACCTAAGTATCCACAATCCTCGACATCCTGCAAAATTGTTACCCCCAACACTGACAACATCTTTAAAAGACATATGGGGAGTATTCTTAACTTTTATTTTTACTTGTTATTTGGGTTACTCTCTTTTATGGCATATAAAACATGCTTGAGGATAAGCATAAATTAAGTGGGGGGTTGAAATGGTAAGTAAAATGGTAAATATGCATGATTTTTGCTGCATGTTTTTCTTTTGCATATGTTTAATCTTATGTTAGACTTATTCGATAGTTTATTTGAGATTGAGCCTCTAATCTCATTACTTAGTCAATTTGGACAATTGGGTACTTTTTTAATTAAAGTGGTCAAGTATCTAGATTAATCGACAAGTGTGTTTTAAAATTGATATATGTAACTAGATTTTTCATGAAAATTGACTATTTGAAAAATATTTGCTTATAAATAAATTAATTAATAAAATTAATAAAGGCTCAAGTTATGAGTGAAAGTTTCAAAAACGTGACCGAATTTAGTAACCGGGTTAGGTGCTTGGGTTGTCATCTCATCTCGCGTAAAAAGGTTCGAGTGACAAATCGAAAACTTACAAACATTCCGCTAACCGAGTCTAAAAAAAAGACTGTTTGAATTGAGTAACTGGGATAGGCTGCTTGGGTTGTCATTCTAGTTCGCGTAAAAAGTTTTGACTATGTCTAAAATTTTTACTACTGCCTGATTAATTAATAATACCTTGAAATTTTTGGATAAAAACTCAATTTAGTGAAATGATTTAGTTCACATATTTCAATTTTATGACACTTGTTGATCAAACTATATATTCTGAGCATTTATTTATTTTTGCCTATATTGTTTGCATTTTTTATGGATGCAGAAAAGAGGTTCGATTTTTAATAAATTGTAGAATAATTTCTAATGTTTGAAAGTACAATATGCTTGACGACATGCATTAGCTAAGTAAGGGGATTTGATAACAAGTTAATTTGCATGACTTTTTGTGTTTAAATCGGTTAATTTTGAATTGATCCCTGCTGAATCAATGATTTTATGTTTTAATCTTGTCAAGGATGCAATTGGGATGCTATGAGTAAAAAAACGAGCAGAAAAGGACTAGTTTGCAACACAGTCAATAAAGTGAGGCCGAATAAAAAATGTGGAAATAGCCAAAGACTCATCAGATTCTTTCGACTTTGTAAAAGCCAAAATTAGAAAAAAAAAATCTAATTTCTTTTTAATCTTAATTATGTGTTAAGTGGTTAAAGTCAATTTTATAAATGTTATATATATAAATATGACTATAAGGTGTCTTGGAAAAGACACATTATGTTTTACACTTGATTTTCATTTGGAATTAAATAAGAATTATTCATTTCTTTCCAATTTTATGCGTCAGTAGCTTACTGCTACCCCATTTCCATTTCCTTGTTTTTGCAAAAATCTGTTTAATTTCTTTCCAAGTTCCTTCCCTTCCAAACTTCCACCATTTTCACTCAAATCCACTCCATAGCCAAGCAAAGCATGATTAAATTCATGCTTCACTAAATTCTAACTTAGCATTAGGCAGGCATTCTTTCTAGGCAAGAATCGTGAGATGCGTATCCGTACTAAAAATCCTTCCAATAGGTATTCACATTTTTCCTAAGCATCGGGATTGACAACTCATCCCTTAAAGTTAACTCGATTTCAAGTTAAAAAGTGCACGTTGGGTTGGAGTCGTGTTTGCACACAGTTGGGGAAACGAGTTTGCCGTGCTATATTCGGATCTTCGAGAACAAATCATGGAAGCAGTGATCGGGTTTAAATGACTCACGCGATTGAGGCTGTTAACTCGAGTTGGGTTCTTCAGAGCACAAGGCTATTGAAATCTTGAATCGGGAACTCGTGTATCTCGGTTAGATAACTGGTAAGTGTTGGTTTGCAGGTCGTACCAAGACTAGCTACAAGAGGAAGAATTTACGGTTAGGACGTTCTTTTTATGTTTCGTTTTATTTAGAGGGGAGGATATGATTTTAACATCAACAATGACAGATCCAATACCATTCAATCAAGGAGATAATACTTTAAGGGTAAATTAATTAGGCATTTATGTATTGATTGAATAAAACGTTAAAGGATTAACTCTTTCTTTTTTGTATATGTTATGTACGAATATTACAGGGAATCTCACCCTATAAATTTCTCTCATTTGATACCATCATTCAACATGTCTCAGGATTTCAATCCTCAATCATATACGGTAAAAATACTATTAAAATTTTTTATTTATTTTAAAGATCTTCAAATTCATAATATGTTATTTTACCAGTTTTTCATGGTATTATGTTATATTGTAATAGCTGATGAGGGAGCAACACTTGAATGCATACAACCAAGACTAAATTTGAGCTTTTCAAGTTAAATTTTAATTGGATAGAAGGGGAGTAGCATTTAAATGCATATTGCTTGAACTAATTTTTTTTTTACCAAGTTAATTTTTTGATATTATATTATACTATGCGTTAAAAAGACCTTAACTTGATATTTATTTATTTTTAAATAGATTGATTTTAGTAGAAACAAGAGTTAATGCTACTCTATTATTTGTTAGTCTCTTCCTCATGATCTATAGTTTCACATATAACAATAAACATAGAGAAATCTAAATTGAAGTCCAGTTTTGATTATTAAATTACTTAACATGCAACAACTATATTAAAATAACCAATAAATTTTAAAGTATTTTGCACATTATTCAACTACACAAATATACATCAAAAACCCAAATGAGAATATTAGCTCCCTAGTAGGTTACTATGTTGTCTGATCACCAAGTTTCTCAACTCAAGTCGACTGACCATTCTATCCATCACTTAACCATTTTTATCATTAGCCAATGGTGTTCTAGGCCTGTAGCTTTCAATATCTGAACCAGCAATGCACCAGTATCCAAGGTCATTAACTCCTCAAAACAAAGTCGGATAGCATGTCCAAATTTTATCACAAATAAGCTATTGATATTGTATTACAACCTGCTTCCAAGTTTCAACACCTTCCAAAGTGTTTAATGATGAAAAAATAGTGGGCAAATGCTAAAGGCAAAGGTAATAACATAATTTATAATAGTGATGCACAACAAATACATAACTTCAATGGGACTTAACGGTGGTATTGCTGAGATTTAAGACCCTCAAACCCATGTAAACAACTTAACATTTTAGTACACAAAATAAAGGGACTTTAGACATATAACAGTGTATGCACAACAAATACATAATTTCAATGGAAGCAACATAAAAATCTATTTTATTTGTAATTTTAATATGAATTGATTTTAAAAGTTACTAACTTTTTATTGTAATCTCTCAAACCAAAATTTCAGAACTCTCCTGCAATGCTAAACTAAGCTCAAGGTGGAAATACCTTTGATTAATTATAATATAAATATATTTTAGAACAAAAGTTCCCAAATATTAATTTTTAATAAAAATATAGTTCAAAAAATTCATCGAAAAAGAATGAATAGAAAATTGACAGTCTATAAATTACTATGTCTTCAAAGCAATGAGAGAACTAGAATACTACTCTCACAAGTAAATAAATCCTTTAACTCAACAGATATATCATACATAATAATGGAATAATTAAGAGATTATGAGTAATAGAATTCCAGTTTCATTTGAAGCCATTAAATAATTCAGAGAAAAAGAAAATTTATAGAGGTTTAAGCGAGAACACACAAAGATTTGTTGAAACCCAACCAAATCAGTTAAAATTTTTCTCCAGTCGAGTAAATGCAGTGAGAATTTGTAATTTCTCCCAATTCAGACCTAAAAGAAAATGTGTTGACTGCCTAAAGGTTTCAGTATATAAATCATATATCAAGAACATCATATCAGAGAAAAGAGATTAAAGCTATAGATAATAGTATAAAAATAAAATTGTACTTTTTTGAATTGAAATTTGACTGGTGATGATTTTTTCAATAAACCTTAAAAGAGTTGATCAATGATAATGATTATATAGAGTTGAGAGTATGATAAAATTTATATGTGCTTAAAAATTAATGACATGACTTTATTTCATTAATACCTAAAAATTATAATTTTTAGTATCATTTTAATATAATTTATTTCCTTTATTATTTATTAATTGTTTGTTATGATGCTTTAATTCTTTTAGTAATTACAATTGTGTTTAATATTGCTTTTATTGTTATTAATTTTCTTTATTACATTTTACATTCTTTTGCTTTTATTTTTTATAGGAGTTATTGAATTTTATTTTTTATTTTTGTAAATGTAGTGTTCTTTGGCCTTATTAAACTTTTTAAGTTTAAATAATTTATTGCTATCTTTTTGTTTTCTCCAAATTTGCATAAATTTTATTTTGTAGTTCCTTTTTTATTATTTATTTTTGAACTTTGCAGGATTTGTATACATGAAGATGATATGTTAATGCTTCTTTAAATTTAACATTATCAATAGTTAAAAGTTTATTATTTGTTTCTATAATCCTTAAGTATACATCGAGAACAGGAAGAAAACGCAATATACATATATATAAGTTAGATAAAATGTATGATACAAACATTACAGTATAAAATACCATTTTACAGATTTATTTTCTTTTTATTTAAGTGAATTGATGATCAATATTTTGGATTTAAATAGCACAAATGAAATGTTGATCCATCAATCATTTTAAGTTAAATAGTGTGTTTCCCAAGTTGTACTATTTTGAAAATTATTGTAAGATACAGTCAACTCTGTCTA
This sequence comes from Gossypium schwendimanii, assembly GCA_013677275.1. NCBI lineage: Eukaryota > Viridiplantae > Streptophyta > Magnoliopsida > Malvales > Malvaceae > Gossypium > Gossypium schwendimanii. Next base: position 28,566,587 of record CM025251.1, read on the forward strand.
TAACAGTTCTATTTGTTAGTCTAGATTTTGTTTGTTATACATCTATAATAATATGTTGTTATAGAGAGATAACCATTGTAAGTTTACCATAGAATCTATATCGTGAATTTCTATTAAATAAGAAAACTGAAAATTATGTTCAAAAATAAAAAGGTGGGAACCAAATTAACAAAATTAAAAGATGTATAAGAGGTGCATGTATTATTGCTTTTGTGCATCTTTTATTTTACATTCTTTAACGTGATTAATTATAAAGTTCATAAGTTTAACAATTTCAATTAATCAATATGAGTTATCAAATGAAATTATTTAACTTATCATGAGTTACTAAATTCAAATAATTATTTATAAGTTTATGATGTTCCAAATTCATAATAGAATATTTAATTAGGGAACTTAATAGTTTCTTGAATTGATATATTTGATTCCACCCATTGGAGATTATTTTCATTTAATAAAATATGATCAATAGATTTCTTCACTGAAATTTAATCATTTTATAGAAATAATGTATTAAGATCATTATCATTTAATAAATGATAATTAATAGGCTTGATTATATGAAATACTATAATTTTACTTAAAAAATTAGACCATATGTTTTTATAGAGAATTTATTTAATAAAGAACTTACTTCACAACTATAAATG
>CM025251.1:28619904-28637109 GCA_013677275.1 Gossypium schwendimanii
AGGGAGAAATGTGTAAAATAGATTATATATTTATTTGAATATTTAAATTTTACAAAAAATATTTTATTTTAAATAACATGTTTAAAGTGATAAATATGCTAATTGATTCACATTAGATCATTTAAGGCAAAATATTTTAATTTTAATTCTAATTAATTTGATCTACTTGCAAATGTACGTCCCATTTGTTGCAAACTATTTTAAAGTTCCCCAAGGGGACAAGTTAGTCTGGCCGGTGACTACCGGAGAGTTTTCAATGCGCTGTTGGTATGAAATTTTAAGTAGGTGAAACCATAAGTGCTACACCCTCAATGTTGCTAATACAATTTGGACCCCAATGTTGCTAATACAAATTGGAACATTATCAAATTCAATTCATTTTAACCAAATCAAAATCGGCCCGAGTCATTTCTAAACTATCATCCAAGTTTAATTGCATTTGGGATTATTCATCACCTTCTTAAAGCAAATCAAAGTAAACAAAGTTAATATCACGACATTGAGCTAGTGGTGTAATAACATTGAGGATAGAATACCTCCAATACTTACACACACAAATAATAAAAATAAAATAAAATAAATCATTATGAGCCATGGAAGCAGCAGTGGAAGCATAGTGCATATATACCGAGCAAACCAGTCAACAAATTCACCATGAATAAAAATAATTAATAAATCAGTAATTAATAAATAAGTAAGAACAATCCAACATGAATGACACTATTACAAGATTTATAACTCAATTAATATAGCAAACAAATTCAATGACAATTAATAAAAACAAGATTGAGATTTAACTAAACTAGGATTTAACTAACAAATAGATAATACTAAATAATAAATTGATAAGAACAATCCAACATGAATAACATTAATACAAGATTGAGAACTCAGTTAATATAGCAAAAAAATTCAATGTAAATTAATAATAAGAAAATATATGAACTGTGGAAGCAGCAATGGAAACATGATGCATATATACCGAGCAAACCAATAAAAAATTCAACATGAATGACAATAATTAATAAATCAATAATAACAATCCAACTTGACTGACACTAATACAAGATTAATAACTCAATTAATACAACAAACAAATTCAATGAAAATTGATAAGCACAAGATTGAGATTTAATTAAACTGAAACTAACAAGCAAACAAATAACAATGTAAGATCCAACAAACCTTTTCAATGAGGTCCAGAACATCCATACCAACATGAGTGACACTAATAAAAGATTTAGAATTCAGTTAATATAGCAACTAAATTTGATGGAAATTAATAAAAACAAGATTCAGATTTAACTAAACTGGAACTAACTAACAAACAAATAACAATTTGTAAGATCCCACAAACCTTTTCAATAAGGTCTAGAACATCTTTACCAACATTAATGACACTTAAACAATATTTAGAATTCAATTAATATAGTAAACAAATTCAATATAAATTAATAAAAACAAGATTGGGATTTAATTAAACTAGAACAATAGACAAACAAATAACAATCTGTAAGATCCAACAAACCTTTTCAATAAGGTCCAGAACACCTGATTATCAACAAATTCAACATGAATGAAAATAATTAATAAGTCAGTAAGAAAAATCCAACATAAATGACACTAATACAAGATTTAGAACTCAATTAATATAACAAACAAATTCAATGGAAATTAATAAGAATAAAATATATGAATTGTGGAAGTAGCGGGGGAAGCATGGTGAATAAATACCGAGCAAACTAGTGAGATGATGATGGCGATGACTGAAGGCTGGAGTAGAGAAGTTGATAAAGAAAGCGAGAGATAGACGGGCAACGGTGCTGAAGGTCGCGAAATTGACGAGTACTGATAACTGAAAAGGTTGTTATATATAACTTGTTAGTAGTTTTAGAAAAGTATAATATTTAATCTAAAAAAACATTTAGCAAAATATTGAACCATCGAATAAAAAGAAAAGTCAAAATGACCAGCACTGCATAGGAAAACATTGAGCAAACAAATTCAACATGAATGGCAATAATTAATAAATTAGTAAGATCAATCTAACATTAATGACACTAATACAAGATTTAGAATTGAGTTAATATAGCAAACAAATTAAATGAAAATTAATAATAACAAGATTGAGATTTAACTAAATTGGGATTTAACTAAATTAGAACAAACAAATAAACAAATAATAGTAATTAATAAATCAGTAATAACAATCCAACATGAATGACACTAATAAAAGAATTAGAACTCAATTCATATAGTAAACAAATTCAATGTAAATTAATAAGAACAAAATATATGAATTGTGGAAACAACATTGGAAGCATGGTGTATATATACCAAGCAAACCAGACAATAAATTTAACCTGAATGAAAGTAATTAATAAATAGTAATAAAAATCAAACTTGAATGACACTAATACAAGTTTAAAACTTAGTTAATATAGCAAATAAATTCAATGAAAATTTATAAGAAAAATATTGAGATTTAACTAAACTAGAATTAACAAACAAAGAAATAACAGTCTGTAAGATGTAACAAATCTTTTCAATGAGGTCCAGAACATCGTGACCAATATGAATGACAATAATACAAAATTTAGAACTCAATTAATATAACAAACAAATTCAATGAAAATTAATAAGAATAAAATATATGAATTGTGAAAGAAGAATGGGAAGCATGGTGCATATATACCGAGCAAACTAGTGGGACAACGAAGGTGACGACTGAAAGTTAGAGCAGAGAAGTTGACAGAGGAAGTAGGAGACGGACAGACAGTGTCATTGGAGGCCACTGAATTGACGAGTATTGTCAACTAAAAAAGTTGTTATATATAACTTGTTAGTAGTGTTAAAAAAGTATAATATTTGATCTAAAAAAACATTGAGCAAAACATTAAATCATCAAATAATAAGAAAAGTCAAAATGACTAGCAATTCACAACAAAACATTGAGCAAACAAATTCAACATGGATGACAATAATTAATAAATCAGCAATAAATAAATCAATAAGAATAATCCAACAATAATTACACTAATATGATATTTAGAACTCAATTAATATAGAAAACAAATTCAATGAAAATTAATAAGAACAAGATTGAGATTTAACTAAACTGAGATTTAACAAACAAACAAATAATAGTAATTAATAAATCAGTAAGTACAATCCAGCATGAATGACACTGATACAAGATTTAGAACTCAGTTAATATAGCAAAAAAATTCAATAGAAATTAATAAGAACAAAATATATGAACTGTGGAAGCAGTAGTGGAAGGATGGGGCATAAATATCAAGCAAACCAGTTTGCAAATTCTAAAAGAATAACAATAATTAATAAATCAGTAATAACAATCTAACATAAATTACACTAATACAAGATTTAGAACTCAATTAATATAGCAAACAAATTTAATAGAAATTAATAAGAACAAGACTGAGATTTAACTAAATTGGAATTAACAAACAAGCAAATAACTGTCTGTAAGATCCAACAGACCTTTTCAATGAGATCTAGAACATCCTGACCAACATGATTGACACTAATATAAGATATAGAACTCAGTTAATATAGCAAACAAATTCAATGAAATTTAATAAGAACAAGATTGGAATTTAACTAAATTGGAACAAACAAACAATAGTCTATACGATCCAACAGACCTTTTCAATGAGGTCCAGAACATCTTGATTATCAAGAAATTTAACATGAACGACAATAATTAATAAATCAGTAAGAAAAATCGAACATGAAAGACACTAATACAATATTTAGAACTCAGTTAATATAACAAACAAATTCAATGGAAATTAATAAGAACAATATTGGAATTTAACTAAATTGGGATTTAATTATACTAGAACTAATAGACAAACAATTAATAAATCAATAAAAACAATCCAACATGAATGAAACTAATACAAGATTTAGTATTCAATTAATATAGCAAACAAATTCTATGGAAATTAATAAGAACAAAATATATGAACAAATTCAACATGAATGATAATAATTAATAAATTAGTAATAACTAATCAACATGAATGACACTAATACAAGATTTAGATTTCAATTAATATAACAAACAAATTCAATGAAAATTGATAAGAACAAAATATATGAACTGTGGAAGCAACTATGGAAGCATGGTGCATATATACCGAGTAAATCAGTCAACAAATTTAACATGAATGAAATTAATGAATAAATCAATAAGAATAATCCAACATGAATATCACTAATACAATATTTAGAACTCAATTAATATAGTGAACAAATTCAATGGAAATTAATAAGAAGAAGATTGAGATTTAACTAAAATGAGATTTAACTAAACTAGAACTAATAATTAATAAATCAGTAAGAACAATCCAACATGAATGACATTAATAATAGATTTAGAATTCAGTTAATGTAGCAAACAAGATCAACAAAAGCATCAACATTTCTATGATATGGACCCTTGTAGAAGAAGAAAATAAAGAAAAAGAGAAGAGAAGGAAACAAAAATGAATTCAATGACAATGTCGCATAGCTTCCATTTTCTTCCACACTCACATAAAAGGAAACAACGTCAACATTCCCTGGTAGTTACAAGAGTCGTTATTCACAGTTGGCAAGTTGCACAAAATGCACTGTATAACTATTGACTCTAAGTGTACCATTTCACTAAAGTTAAACTCACTATTTCACACTTATAATTTTCCCTCCCAAAACGCCACATTTACAAAAATAATAAAAAGTAAATGTCATAACAGAAATTGAAACTTAAACAGAACTACAGTCATTTATAACAATTACTCCACCCCTCAAAAGATCATTGTCCTCAAGGATCAAAAGTGGGAAATTTCTACTACAAATCCTGTAATATCTCCCATGTGGAATCCTTAGAGAAGGTATTGGTCCATTCGACCAAAACCTTAGTGACAACTTGATTGCCTCTCCTAGTTATACCCCTTTCAAGGATTTGAACTGTTTCTGTGGCTAAGGCTCCATTAGTGTCCACTAGAGGTAGATGCTATTGACTTTGGGCCTTCCCAACATGCTTCTTTAGCTAGGTAATGTGGAAAATTGGATTAGCGTTGGAACCTGGTGGTAACTTGAGATGATATGCCACATTTCCTACCTTAGCTTCAACAATAAAAGGGTCAAAGAACTTGATTGCAAGCTTCTAGTTAAAAATCTTCCTCACTGTGGTCTATCTATATGTTGTAGTTCAAATAAACATAGCCACCTACTTCAAAAGATCTCTCACCTTTCTCACGGTCCGCAAACTATTTCATTCGATCTTGAGCTTTTTTGAAGTGAAAATGAAGAAGCCTTCTTACTGCCTCTCTTTGTTGTAGCCTTCTGTCTTCCTTACCCATAGTAGAGAGACCAACCATATAGGGTAAATGTGGAGGTCAACTTTGACCATAAAGGGCCTTAAAGGGGGAAGTTTGAATAGATGAGTGAAAGGTAGTGTTATACCATCATTCAGCCAAGGGTAACCATATGAACTAGTCCCTTGGTCTCTTTCCTATCAGACACCTCAAGTAGTTTTCTACGCACCTATTGAGAACTTTAGTTGGCCATCTGATTTTGGGTGATAAGATGTAGAAAGATGTAGTTTGTAACACCCCCAAACCCAGCCTAGACGTTATGGCCAAATTCAAGAATGTTACAAATAAAGGTTTTGAAATCAGTGTTACTTTGATAAAACTTTGTATAGTTGTTCGATAAATCATCCAAGTTTTATAACCTATATTCATTTCTATAACTATTACTGAAAGCGTTATTTAATTAATTCATTTTCCAAAACATAATTTACAGTAGAAGTCTTAGAAATCATTAAATTTTGGAAATCCATTTCATATTTTCAAAAAACCTTTATTATTGTAAAATCGTGATTCTAGTCCACCATCGCAATAAAAGTGTCAAACGCATCCAAAACCAAAATAAAAACCAAACAGCCCGGAGAGTCCAGTAATTACAGAACTCTTAGAAATAATCCTTAATTTAAATAAAAACCATTACTTGAAGACAATTTACAAATTGGTGGTCACCGTGAGACTCCATCGCACCGGTCAGCCTAAGCCTATGGATTACCTATACAGAGCAAACAAAAAGATGTGAGTTTTCGTAAACTCAGTGTGTAACCAAATAGAAGTAAACATATAATATACACAGAAATCTCATATACAATCAGGTATTGATTCATACCTAAGTCCATGACAGATGCAGATAACAGAATCAGATAAGCAGAACAGATATCCAGAATCCTATCCCCATCCTCTACACACCATCTTCGACCATCCCATCACACCATGTGGGGTTAAAAACACCCACCCATCCCTACACACCATATAGTGTCGATACGACACATAACAGATAAAGTGCAGTCAAGCTGTCAGAATATAGGCGAAGAATCGCCATACAAATCACTTTCTCCACATATACAATTTTCACCCCAATCATCGATACAGAATACAGATACAGAAATATCATGCATAACATGCTCATATATAGATAACATATATACTTAAACAGAACAGTCAGACATACATATCAGTGTCTTACTCAGAGCAGACTATCAGAATATCAGATCACATAATTTATGGTTTGGTTAGCCCTTACCGACCCTACGGTAGGCCCACAGTTGATCGGAATGACCTGTACGACCCTAGGGAAATTTTTAGAATTATGGACCCACATGCCCGTGTGGGCCCACACGCCTGTATGGCCCACATTGCCTGGCCTAAAACCCACACGCCCAATCTAGACTAGCCCGTGTAGCCTACACGGCCACAATCACACATCACACAACCGTGTCTTGTGCACGACCACACCTTCGTTAGTCACACGACCATGTCTTGCACACGGCCAACCACACGTCCGTGTGGCATCGACAGACAACACTTTCGACTTTCACCAAAACTCAGTTTCCTCGCGTTAGGGGTACACACCTTGTATATTTTCGTAATGAAACCACTCCCGAGACCACCAGCACCTAAAAACAGAATACCCAACACCTTTTTAGCAACCATTTTACGAGTCTAACATGATCTAACCAATTACACATAAACCAACTCACCGCTAACAAAAAAACTACAACCTCGAATCAAGGCGTTGAAGTGTAATTTTCTGCCTCACAAATTTCACCTAAACATAGATTCCATCGATTAATCACCAAATAATAGCTACCATTTAACATAGCTAACATCTCAAAACCTAACGTTAACAACAAATAAAGTTCTACTTACCAAACCAAATGAAGAACCAGACAATTTTTACAACACGATTGAACGACAGGTTCACGAACAGAATTGAAGAAGAAACAAAGCAAAGATTTACAGAGAAGGGGAAAAATGTCCAAAAGGGAAAAGAAAAAGAAAATTAACGTCATAAAATTTTGGGAAGAAAATAAAAAAAATATAAAAAATATTTAAAACCCTCAATATCCCACTAAATCTACCACTAACCAACTAATAACTACACACTTTTCTAACTCCATCCAAACTCTCACAGTCAACAGAAGCAAAAACTATCACCCCTGCTCACGCAGGGACCTCCAGCACCCTAACTTCTTACCACTTGAACCAGCAAGCTCATCTGATATGAGTTTACAAACAATAATATATAAGCCCACCCAACAGAGATAAGGCTTGGATTAAATAAAACAAAATTGCCAAAAGTGGGACTTGAACCCAAGACCTCACACACACACCAAAAACACTCAACCACTAAAGCAAATACACATTTATGTTAGGATTTATAGGAACAAAGATAAATTAATCAGTGCGTTACATAGTTTGGTACCAAATCTTGTAAACAATTCTTGTCAAAACTAACTAACAAAGATTATGTTCCAACCTAAGATAATTATCTTTTTGGCCCCATGTAATTTGTAGATGTGATGCAAGTGCTCCTAAGCCACAGACATAATAGTGAAAGGATGTTACATGGCTGCAAAATGTCTGTATTTGCCTGATAATGACAACGAAAATGGTGTCCTTACCCCTTAAATCAGGGAGGGCTTCAATGAAACCCTTGCTCATTGCTTCTCAGGTCCTATTAGGAATAGACAAGGGTTGGAGGAGGTCAGTCATTGCTTGACATTCTTGGAGAAAACTTTCCAATACATTATACTGGCTAACCTGTGTTTTATAGAATACACCCTAAATGGCCACCAATTGTCTCTCTATAGAAATGCTGAAACAACTCTTTCCTAAGGTCTCTATGCGTGCCAATCACTAATTTCCCCTTCCTTCTCAACACCTTACCATACCATGAATATTTGGGATGTGAGTGTTATTGTTAGACTTCCAAACATAGATTGTGGAGCTTAGGGTCCATAAACAAAAAATCTTGAACCTTGCCCTATAAATAAAAAATAAATATAGAACCATTATATTGCACCAGCTAAGTTGCAGATTCTTGAGGCCTCATTGATAAGTCATCTAGCACCATATTTTGGGTACCTTTCTTATAAGTGACCCATCGTTGTTGATAAAGGGTGATAGTTTGTCGCTCAGTTAAAAATTTAAGGCTTTGGTAATCAATCCAAATTTGGAAACACCTCTCAATCAAGGATGTCATTTCTTCACTGCCAAAAGGACAACCAACATTTCCTTATCATATATAGAAAGGGTTTGATGTTTGGCACCAAGACCCTTGCTAAAAAAGGCCAAAGGTATTCCTTTTTGGTGTGGTAAAACTCCCACTCCCTGACCATGGTACCAGCATCAATGCAAAACTTAGAGTGGAAATCAGGCAACACAAGGATAAGATTTGTACAAATGGCCTACTTAAGTTACTTGAAGGCCTTATTGGCCAAGATAGACCACTCTCATACCACCTTTTTGTTTAACTCAGTTAAAGGCTAAGATATAGTACCATAGCGCTAAATAAACCTGCGACTGCAACTTGAGAGCCCAATGAGTCCCTTTAATTCTTTTAAAGATCTTGGAATTGGCCATTGAAGGACACAACAAACCTCAGATATGTCCATGGCCATAGACCTGTTGGAGATAACATGGCTGAGGTACTCAATCTCAAAAGGTCCCAAGGATGCACTTGCTTTTTTTGGCATAAAGATGGCGCTCTCTCAACAGTTGCAAGAATTGCCCTCAAATGTAACAAATGGCCTATCAAAGTGACTAATTAGATCAGAATGACATTAAAGAATACCAATACAAACTTTCTGAGGAGAGGTTTAAAAACTGTATTCATTAATGCCCTGAAACTGAAAAGGCATTAGTTAACCCAAAAGGCATGATTAAGAACTCATACTGGCCCTCATTAGTTAAAAAGGTAGTCTTGTAAATATCTTACTCCCACATTCAGATTATATGGTATCCTAACCTTAAATCCAACTTGGAGAAAAAGTGTGCTTCGCCAACCTTATCAAGAATTCCTCTATAACTGGGATAGGACACTTATCTATAACAGTAAACTAGTTAAGTTGCTTGTAATCCACACAAAGCCTCCAACTCTCATCTTTCTTATTAACCATGACTATAGGAGATGCAGTGTCACACCTTGAATTTTATTTACTAACTTTTACAAGTTTTAATCACAAGGTAATTAGTAGTCAAGTGGTTAAAAGTGTTAAGTAATTTCTAGAGGTCCCATATTCGAATCCCCCTACACTTTATTTCATTTATTTTTGTCATCCTAGTCGCAATTGTTGACCATTCTAGAAGGTTAATACCCACCTTCCTCTCCAAGTCTTTCCATAAAGGGGGAGATTCTCTTTCCTTTTGTTTGAGTCAAACTTTCCTTCCAAAACCCCATTTTCACTCATATTTTTCCTCATGATCCACTTTTTACACACTTTGTCCCCAAACTTACCCAAAGTAAGCCTTTGACTACTCATGGTCGGCCCTAGCACTCCCATAACCCTATTTTTTATTTTGATACTCTAATTTTTCCTTTTCTCCCTTCTCTTACCATCCACCACCCTTTCTCCACTGGTTTTTTACTTTTTTTCTTCATTTTTCACCAACTTTTAAGCATATTCTCTTGCAATCTCTTCCCCTCTTCCACCACACACGGTAGCTGCACCACCACCTAACCTTCACTGTCATTGTCACCGAATCATTGCCGATTTTTCTCATTTTTTCTTCTTTTCTTATCCTCTTTCCAAAAATCCTCTCATAAACTCTTGAATATGATTTATAAATGTTAAAGATCATCTTTCATATTATTTTTATGTCTAAACTCTTTTATATTTCCATTTATAGTGCCAAATTCCCCTCTTTGATCGATTTTTTGAGATTTTCTTGTCGAGCCTTTTACTATTTTTTTAATCCTAAGTATGAAGGGATATTGTTCTTGTTACACTTTCGTAATATAATTTTTGATTTATCAAGGTTCTAACTATTTGATTATGTACATTATTGAAGAGTATTCAAAAATCTTAGAATTCATGCATCAACTGTAGAAAGGGTGATAGTTGACGACCTTTTTTGTGTAAGTAGTGCCAAATCAGTGTTATTTTTATTAAGGGGCTGTTATTTATTCATTATATCAGTCCTAAAATGTATATTTGATTAAAATTAGTGACTCAACAAATCAGACTCATCCCTTTTGAAGTGGAATCAAGATCTATTCAATCGGATCTAAGGTGTGGGGATATATTCTTGTTAATAATTAATAATATTGATCACATAATAAATAAAAGTGATATTTTAAATGTATTATTTTTTATTATATGATTCTTGAAGTAAAAATATGTGTGAATACAAGTGTATACATAGAGATCGATAAAAATCGATAAACGAGGATATCAAGTAAGTAAAATCTCGAAAATCTAATATCTGTTATGTGATTGGTTTATTGGATGATTCTATGATATATGTTAATATGTGATCTTCATTACTCATGTCATGTGATTTATGGCTAATAAAAATGATATTCTGATTTATATGAAAATAATATTTGTTACCAAATCTAATATATGGATTTGCATGATAAAACATGTCATTGTGAAATTATGTATAAAAATATGAGATCTGATTCATATGTTAAGCATACATTATTTTGATAATCTAATTTACATGTAAAGCATACTACTGAAAAATATGTTATGTTGCCATAACACATGCATGGGGTGGGAAAAATGTACGGAGGAAGTATCTGGTAGTAAATCTACAAATATTTGGTGGTTCGACCACACTATCTGGTGGCTAATCCACATTTATTGGTCTGATATTGGATGGATGAGTTCTGGGGAACTCTTATTGGTGTGTAGCAGAGTTGGGTAGGTTTTGTTTTCAAAATCTGCACTATTTTCTGAAAAGCGTTGCATAGACATCGTCATATCACATTTTGCCATATATGATTCTGTTATTGAATATTTTGTGTTATGATTTGTTTGAAATTAATGTTGATCTGAGTTATTCTATGATTATTATTATTGGAGATCCACACTAGGATTTTTAAAGCTCACTCCCTTTTTAAGTTTTGATTTTTAGATAATCGAGGTTAGCATGGGCTCGGCTACGGAGGCGCGCTCTCGGGCTTTTTTTAGTTAACTCTACTATCATTGGTAATTGATATTTTGGGGTGTGTTTATTTACTATGGACTTCAGTTTATGGACTTTGGTTTGGTTTTTGGTTTTGAGACTTAGATTTGATTTGAGAATTTTTCTGCATGATTTGGATTTAAAAATTATTGTTTAAATGGTTTGAGAAAATAATAATTTACGATGGATTTTCATAATTATGACGACACTTAAACTTAATAAGGACGATTTTCAAAACTTAATTTTATGTTTTTAAAATTTGACACATATATTTATGAGACTACTATTTTTTACTAGTTGTATGATTAATTTACGTTTTCAAAATAAATAATGAAATTTTTTATTTTTGTCCGCTACGATGTCTTAGATAAATTACGACATTTTCAATAAACAATCACAACACTTAAGTTTTACCAAAGAAAAGATACCAACTAAATTCGATTTTTCTTTAAACAGGTATTAACAATGATTTTTCAAAGAAATTTTAAAGAGAAATTTTCTTATCATTTTTTCTGTGCCATTTTCATGGCCAATATGACCTTCGAGATACGACCATAACATCTAGGTTAGGTCTAGGGGGTTTTCGAACACTTAACCCTACATTTATAACACCCCAAAAATTATAGGGTTAGAATTAATAAAATTATTAAAAATTGAGTCTTAGTCTAGGTGGAAAAGAGCTTAGTATATTATCTAGAGAGCTAAGGTTCAAACCCCACTCTTTTCATTTTTCCTCTTTTATTTTTCAGCAATTAGGGAACAAATTTAAGCTAGTATAAGTATTAAATGTGGTAGAAATGAGCTTGTTGGTTCAGTGATAAGGCTTTAACATATTTTCCCCTTGCACCAAGGTTAAAATCACGCTAATTCCCTTTCATTTTTATTAATTACATCAGAATGGTTTAATTACCAAATCGGCCCTCTAAAGTTTGCTTAACCTAGCCATTTAGTCCCTTTCTAATCATAATAGAATTTTGATTATCTTTTTCAACCCTATTTATAATTTCTTTTCTCTCTTCTTTAAATACATATTTTATCTTTTATTTCTCATATTTTCTTTTCATAATTTTTCATATTCTTTTGCTAGAATTTTATTGTTGAAACTCTATCCTATTCAGTCTGTTCTTCGTATTGTTTTAGCGTAACACAGTCAAAATCTATTTCTAATGTGCCAAGATAGGCAAGAATTCTTATTTTAATTTTGTAGAACCCTATCATTTTAAAATAAATAATGTTCTTGTCAATCTTTTACGATCTTTTACGAACTTTCCCGAATATCTTGCTAAGTTCGGTAAATCTTGGAAGTCAATAGTAATTCTTGCATTTTTGTCTATCAAAAAACCCATTGTAAGTGACCTAGATCAGATTTGGATGTAAGGATCATCGTACAAGACTACAAAAGTCAAGTGTGTTTTCTTTTATGAGAAAATCAAGCCAAGATCGAACCCAACCTAAACGACATGACCTGCCACACGGGCATGTGGGTTGTCCGTGTGGACCACTCAGCCCCTCACATAGCCATGTGCCACTTAAACCCTAGGATTTTCACTTCTCACATGGTCTGGACCTTTCCTTATGGCCTGACCACACGATCTTGTCTTCCCTGTGGCTTAATTTTTTTATGTTCCACATGGCCCTAGTTTGTTACAAGGCCTAGTCACATGGCCTTGTAACCCTTCAACACGGCCTAAGCCATCCTACACGACCATGTGTCCATGTTTCTTAAATTTAATCATTTTTCCTAGAATTTTATGTTTTGTGCAAATTAGTCCCTGAATGGTTCCTGAACTACTTTTAGTGTTTAATTTATGTAATTAAGTCTCTGATAGTATGAATAATGCTTGAATCTTTACTTTAAATGACTGTATTAATATTAAATGTATATACCCAATTGCAAGAACTGTGAGTAATCATGTTTATTGTATCTGTAATTATGATTTTTGTATAACATGCCATAAGACACCGCTAAGTTGAACCTTTGAAGAATATATGATTTTGCCACTGAATTAATTGATTAAAAGCATATTTATTGCTGTAATATTTGATTATTTTTAATCATAATATTTGTTATGTTATGATCTGTTTTAAGCATGCCTTTTTTGTGCATGGGTTAGTATGATTTGTAAGGAGGAAATTCTAATAGTGTGGTTCATCCAAATATTATCTGCTAGCTTTTATCTGCATGTTGTGTATTCACAACCATCTGGTAGCATATTAACCTGCAACCTTGCTGGTTCACCCACCCATTATCTAGCAGTTTTTATCTGCAATTATGTTGTGTATTCACAACCATCTAGTAGCATATTAACCTGCAACATTTGGTGGCTCATCCACCCATTATCTAGTAGCTTTTATCTACAGTTATGTTGTGTATTCACAATCGTCTAGTAACGTATTAGCCTGCAACATTTGATGGTTCATCCATAACCCGGTGTGTAGGATGGACGAGTTTTGGGGAACTCGTATGGTGTGTAGTGGTGGGGTTGGATCTTATCTATTAAACTGAGTCTGCTTGCATCCGTAAAGCATATGCTTGAAATTCTAAAAATTTCTAATATGATATGGTATATGTGTTTGGCTTATACATTATGAAATTTGTTATGTTATTATGATATACTGAATTTGCTAAATGTGATTTAAGATATGTAATCTGAATAATATGCTTATCGATTGCTTTGGTTATCTTGTGATAGAAATCACACTGAGCTTTCATAGCTCACCCCCTCATTATTTTTCCTTCTTTTCAGATAACTCACAAGGTTAGGACGTGGACTCGACATTCGAAGGGCTCGGCTCGAAACATTGATTTTTATATAAAAGTATTTTAGACTGATTATCTTGTAAATCTGGTTATTTGAAACTATATTAATATTATTATGGCATGGAACTTAGTTTACGATTTTTTTACTTAAGCATGCATGAAATTTAAATCATTTAGGCTATTAGAATATGAATTTTATTTAATTATGCATGAAACATGGTTTTTATTAAAATTATGTTAATATCACTTTTCCGCAGCTAAATTGTAAATGTGTTTGCTAAAAAAGTAATTTGGATTTTCAACTAAGTTCTTCTAAAAAGATACCAAAATCTCCTACTAAAATAAACAAATGTTTAAATTAATTTTTTTTAAAACTCTGATAATTCTGCCAGGCCAAGTGGTCGATATAATCTCCCGAATTCGAGTTTAACGTCTAGGCCTGGTTGGGAATGTTATAACATTAGTGCTACTAGGAGCATAATTAAATATTGGTGGTGGACTGGTTTTAGATATGGGAAACAATAAGGGAGGTTGTGGCTGTCCCCCATGTTCATAGGAGCTAGTTTCTTACTAGAATTAGATAGGGTATTCTCAACTTGCTTAGCCACCATATAACCTTCTACCAAAGACTTAGGTTTGAAAATTTGCAAGTATTGTCCTATCTTAAGCTTAAGATTCCTCAGGGCATAGTTTCAGGAAGGCTGATTGAAGAGACTTACAAAATGGTCATGGAATTGATCCACAAGACCAACTTACTTGAGGGACACTAGCTCTTCCATGTAGTCCTTAAAAGAACTTAACCCAAACCTTTCCTTGAGACTGCGGGCATAACTATCCCAAGTTAACAAGTGACAACCTACATGTCTTTCTACATAAAAATAATGCCAATCCAACGTCTTCTCCTCTAAGTGCAACATTACAATCCAGACCTTAGCACTATCAGCTATACCCTCATCCTCAAAATAATTGTTCCAACTTGGACCACCACCCCATAAAATTGATGCCATTGAACCTTGGACAACCCAATCTAAGGAGGCACCTATGAACCTCAATGGAGCTTGTGAGCGAGAATGCAACAGTGTTGCCAAGATCTCCATAGGAGAAACCATTAAGGTATATCTCTAGGAGGAAAGTCAGGTGGCGAACTTCCTAAAATACTCTTACCACGATCTTAGGAAGAACTAGTAGCAACAACAGTAGGGAAATGTCATAAATACTACTTAAACAAATTTTGTAGTTCAGTTTTAATCTCCCCCTCGAAAATCATCCCCGAGCTCCTTTAAACGGTTGCCACTCATGGTCTCCAATTGTGACAACTCAACCTGGAGTTGAGCCACTTACTGCTGCAAGTGGCCAATGTCCTTCTGCAATATGGTGGTTACCCTTCACCGGCCATGAAGAGTCATCTAACTCTAATACCCTTGATATAGATGCTTGAAGAAGAAGGAAACATGGAAAGAAAGAAAAGATACGATAAGGAAACATAAATGAATTACACGAGAATTTCGCATAGCTTCCACTTCTTCCCTCCCTCAGCCTAAATGGAAACAACCTCAACATTCCTTGGTAGTTACAAGAGTCGTTATTCACAACTAGCAAGGTGCACAAACACACCGTATAACTAATGAACCTAAGTGTACCGTTTCACACTTATAATTTTCCCTCTCCAAAATGTAGCATTTACAATAGTAATAAAAAAAAGTGGTCATAACATAAATTCAAACTTAAACAGAATTACAAATAATCTATGAGAAAGTAATAGAAAAAAGATTTACACTAATATGATTAAATATGCAACACTAAACAAATGGCGAAAATACATGTTAAAAGATTTTATGATAAAGTAATAAAAAAAAGAGATTTATCACAATCTCTCTACACCGATGAGATCTGATTTGAAGAGAAGCAGAGGAGAGAGCAATTTTTGTAGAAAAATTCTTAATAGGTATAGAAAAACCCTTTGTAAGTTCCCTGTATGACTTGGACATCATCGTCTTTGCAAATCGGTATTGACTGACCGTTGTACATTGACCATTGCTCAAAGGAGAGTGGCGCACTCATTAGTAGGCAACAAATGCTAGATGACACCGTGAAATGGGCCTTACGGTTCTTGCACTGTGAAGAGGAAAGGTGAAGGTTGTATTTCAACTTTTTTTGGAGGAAAGAGGTGTTGTAGGAAGCATTTTAACTTTGCCTTTTAGTTTTA
This sequence comes from Gossypium schwendimanii, assembly GCA_013677275.1. Classification (NCBI taxonomy): domain Eukaryota; kingdom Viridiplantae; phylum Streptophyta; class Magnoliopsida; order Malvales; family Malvaceae; genus Gossypium; species Gossypium schwendimanii. The sequence continues at coordinate 28,636,385 of CM025251.1, forward strand.
GGGTAGAACTAGTGGGAAAAAAACAGGTGAGTTTTTTCTCATAATGTGATATATATTTTTTAATGTAAACATATTTTCTTAATCTATCTTATGATAGATTTGTTTTTTAAATTCCATATAATATTATTGTTCAACCTATCATATTTATTTTTAACAATCACAATGTTAAATTTTTTGAAAAAATAATAATTATCAAATCCGTCACATGTTTGTCACAAAAATTCGTCATTATTTCTAAATTTAATCTTTGTGACAAACCTTTTTATATCAAAAAGTGTTGTGGAAAAATAATTTTACAACCCTTAGACGATAATTGTGATGAAATATGATTTTTATCACATGTTTGTTACAAGTTTGTCTCTAATTCTGTCATAGTGAATGATCGAGTCCTAAATTTCATCTCAGCCACTGATCTGTCAGTAATTCATCACTAATAAGCTATAATATGACAGAAAACTGGGACAGAAAAAAATTCTGTCACTGTTAAAGCATTTTCTGGTAGTATCAACAGCTGAAGAAAGTGTTCAAACTTTGAGATTTTGTTTTATTTTTATGTTTTATTATATTAAGTATTAATTTTAAAATTTTATATTTTAGGTTTTATTTAGTTGGTAGGTTTTTTGGACAATGAGTTTAATTGTTCTTATGTTAATGATTTAAAATAAATATATGATTACTATTTAGCATATACAATATATTTATTTTTATAATATTATATATATCCG
>CM025251.1:28660744-28671572 GCA_013677275.1 Gossypium schwendimanii
ATATATGTTGTTAGATTTTCATGTTTTAATTAGTAATTTTTCATTAAAATGTGTATTAAGGACTAAATTGAGAAAAATGTAAATTGAGGGGTCAAAATGTGAAATAAATGAAAGAATTGGGCTGCTAGGGACCTATGGTAAATTCGACCTAACATGGGTTGTTGAAATTTTGAGTAATTTGTGTTTTGTGAAATAGGGACTAAATTGTGAAAATGTAAAATGTTAGGGGCTAAAATACAATTTGCCCATTTAAGTGTTTTTGGAATAAATTTGAATGAAATATGTTATTAAATAGCCAAACTTGAATTTGTATAGATCAAGAACCAAAGAAAATGGAATTAGATCGAGGAAAGTCGAAAGTGGTCTAGTAGTCGATTCTATCTGTTCGTTTTCGTCTAAGGTAAGTTTGTAAGCGAATAAATCATATTAAATTAATTATGTTTAATTATATATAGCCGAATGGAATTGTATGAATGTATACTACGTTGTTGAATTGAATTTTGCATGAAAAATTAGTTACGAGATTATTTCAATTGAATTACGACATTCGAAAGCCCTAACGAATCATAAGAATTTCGATATACGATTTTGTGTAAGAGACCACGTCTAGGACATTGGTATGGATTTGAGATTTACGTGTAAGACCATGTCTGGGACATTGCCATCGTATATGATTTACGTGTAAGACCCTATCTGGGATAGTGGCATCTATATTTAATTACATGTAAGACCTCGTCTGGGACAATGGCATTGTACGAGCTGTTGAGCTACCAGAGTATCCTCATTGATTGCGAATGGTTCAATGAAAAGTGTTAATTTAAGATTGAATGTGAAATTGAGTTAAATGGCTCAGGTACGTGCGAAATTAAATGTTCATGAAAATAGGTAAGTATAATACTTGAGACGTTGACATGAATTATACATGTTAAACTTGTGACTATTATGTGCATGAATTTGTTCATATTCGGTCATATTGATATAATTATGCTAATGTTCATTTGATAATTTATTTGCTTCTAACTTACTAAGCAATTGAAGCTTACTCTGTGTATGTTTGTTTGTCATTTTATAGATTTTTGGAAAGCTTGCTACAAGCTTGGGGACCATCAAGGAAGTCTGCCACACTACTGACCTCTATCTCGGTATTTTGAAAGCTAGAAATTTTGAACATATGGCATGTATAGGCTAGTATTTGTTTTGGTTGATCTTGAAAACTGTAGATATTTAGCCATGCAAAAATGGCTTAATTTTGATATTAATGTTATGCATATTCGGTCATGATAATAGTTTATTATAGAAGTATATTTCATGATATATATATATTTGATATTTGGTTATATAGTTTGGTAATAATGTTAAAGTTTGTGATAATATGGCTAGAACTTGATACTATTATGAAAGTAGGTTATTTATATATCTATGATTGAGATGTTAGTTAGAAATTGGTATGGAGAATTGATGGGTAGATTAAAATGTTGGTTTGATAGTTAGCTAATTTTTGGAAATATGAGTTGTGGAACAAACATTGAATGATGGATAGTTGTATAATTTAGTTTAGTAATGAAGTAATGATATATATATTTGTTGAAATTTGATTATGTAAGTTCGGTTGTCAAATGCAAGAATGGACATTTTCTATGTTTGTTGGATTGATGGTTTTGTTTTGGTGTTATAAATTGAGGAAATTTTTATTAGAAATAATTTTGAGGGTTAGTATTTGATGTYTACGTAAATTTGGATATTCATTAGTGAAGGTAAATGTATATGGTAGTATTGTAATCACTTAAGGTTGAATTACTATGATTAGGTTTGTGATGATAAATATGTGGACAGGTTTTTTTTAATTAATTAGTTATTTAAGTTCAAATTAGGGTGGCAAATTAGGTGATATATTTTAAGCATAGTAATTAGCATGCCAATTAGGTAAACTTTAAATTAGTATTGAAGCTCAAAATGATTCAATTTGATATGGTCTTAGACGCATAAATTTGTGATAAAAGCAGCTGTATAATTAGTTGTTGCATGATGCTTGACGATATGTACATATATAAATAAATTTATATGTATAGTATGTTGTGTGAATCATTGTATTTAATTAATGTTTTAGCCAAATAGTTCATGAAATGAATGGCTAAGTATATGTGGGTTGGCTTAGTGAATAAATTTGCAAGTTGAGTATATTATGATTTCAACTATGCTTAATTATTTTAAATTAATTTAGTACAATGCGCACATGACTTTGATGTTTAAAATTTTATGGTTTACCATTTAGTGAAGTTGTTTTATGCTGAATGTGTATGGGTTTATAAGCCGTGTGATATGTTTGATATTCAGTTTATGAAATATATGTTTGTGATATGCTCGTTATATGTTTTGTAAGTTTATAAGCTTGGAAACAAAATTTTAATATACAAATGATATGAATATATTGGTATTAAGCTTCAATATTTGAATAGGATAAATGTATTGAAGTGATTGATTTGCGAAGCATGAAATACAATGAATGCCTATTTTGAGTTGTGTTTTGTTCGGTAATACCTCGTAACCCTATTTTAGTGACGGACATGGGTTAGGGGTGTTATAGGATTGAGTGACTAAGAGGGTCATTTTGAGGATCGAGGATGATAATGAAGTGGTTGTGATCGGTGAGCGTCAAGATTATTTGTCTAATGTGCTTTCTGCTCTTGTGGCTGAGAAATTAGTTTGGAATGGGTGTGAAGCTTATATGGCTTTCGTTAGTGTTTCAATCTCTAGGACTCTTTTATCGGGGATATCAGAACAATGAGGGATTTTTCAGATGTCTTTCTTGAGGAATTATCGGGTTTACCTCCAAATCGAGAAGTTGAGTTTGGCATTGAGCTTCTATAGGGTACAACTCCGATGTCTATCGCTCTATACCGTATGGCACCGAAGGAGCTTACAGATCTTAAGGCTCAACTTCAAGAGCTTCTGGATTGTGGTTTCATCCATCCTAGTGTGTCTTCATGGGGGACACCGGTTCTGTTTGTAAAGAAGAAGGATGGTACATTGAGAACGTGCATTGACTACCGGCAGTTAAATAAACTGACTATGAAGAATAAGCATCCACTTTCGATGATCGACGATTTGTTTGATCAGTTCCAACGGGCTTCCATGTTCTCGAAAATAGATCTCTGTTCTGGGTATAATCAGCTTAGAGTTAAGGAAGTTGATGTTCGTAAGACTGCATTTAGGACTCGTTTTGGGCACTACGAGTTTCTAGTTATGCCTTTTGGTTTGACGAATACTCCAGCTGCATTCATGAATTTGATTAACCGAGTATTTCAACCATTTTTTAATCAGTTCATCATGGTCTTCATCGACGATATTTTGGTTTACTCTAAGACTGAGGATGAGCATGGTGAGCATCTTAGAGTAGTGCTTCAAATACTCCGAGAGAAACAACTCTACGCTAAGTTGAGCAAGTGTGAGTTCTGGTTATGTGAGGTAACTCTTTTGGGGCACGTGGTTTCTGCTGAGGGGATTAGAGTTGATCCTAAGAAGATTGAGACTGTGCTGGATTGGAAATAGCCTAAGAATGTACCGAAAATCCGTAGTTTTTGGGTCTTACGGGATATTATCGGTTGTTTGTCGAGGGGTTCTCTCTGATTGTAGCTCCTTTGACTAAGCTTCTTTGCAAGGGTGTTCCTTTTGTTTGGATGGATGCGTAACAATCGAGCTTCGAGAAGCTCAAGTCTATTCTAACTAAGGCTCCTATTTTGATACAGCCTAAACTTGGTAAAAAGTTTGTGGTCTATAGTAATGCATCGCATGTCGGTTTGGGATGTGTATTGATGCAAGATGATAAGGTTGTGGCTTATGCGTCCCGTTAGCTTAAGACACACGAAGGAAATTGTCTGACACATGATCTCGAGTTAGCTGTTGTGGTGTTTGCATTAAAGATCTGAAGGCATTATCTGTATGGTGAGAGGTGTCTCATCTACACCGATCATAAGAGCCTCAAGTACCTCCTTACTTAGAAGGAGTTGAATCTTAGACAGCATCAATAGATCGAGCTGCTCAAAGATTATGACTGGACGATAGAGTATCATCCTGGTAAGGCTAATGTGGTGGCCAATACTCTCAGTCATAGAGCGATGACTGATTTGAGAGTGACGTTTGTTCACTTTAGCATATCTACTGATGGAGGTCTATTAGTCGAGTTACAAGGTAAGCCGACTTGGATTGATCAAATTTGGGATAAGTAATTAGGGGATAAGTCTCTAGGTTTATGGTTTCATCAATCGAGTTTTGTGTTTTCGAGGTCTGATTTGTGTGCCGAATGATTCTGATTTGAGGTAGTCAATACTGAGGGAGGCACATAGTAGCCCTTATGCTATGCATCCCGGTGGTAATAAGATGTATCGAGATCTTCGTGAACTGTACTGGTGGTCGAGTTTGAAATGTGAGGTTACAGATTTTGTTGCTCGTTATCTGACGTGTCAGTAAGTTAAGGCTAAGCACCAGTTGCCTTCGGGTTTGTTGTAACCCGTTAAGATTTCTTTATGAAAGTGGGAACGAGTGACGATGGACTTCGTTAGTGGGTTGCCCTTGACACCCACTAAGAAGGATTATGTTTGGGCCATTATGGATCGATTGACCAAGTCCGCTTATTTTATTCTGATTTGGATGGATTACTCTCTGTTAAAGTTAACGAAGCTCTATATCTCCGAGATTGTAAGACTACATGGGGTTCCTATTTCGATAATTTTAATAGAGATCTTCGCTTCACTTTTCGGTTCTGGAAGAAATAGCATGAGGCCCTGGGTTCAAGATTGGACTTTAGTTGCGTTCTATCCTCAGACCAATGGTCAATCTAAGAGGGTGACTCAGATACTAGAGGATATGCTTCGTAGTTAAGTGATTGACTTCGGAGGTAGTTGGAGGATTTTCTACTGTTAGCTGAGTTCGCCTAAAATACCAGTTTCCAGTATAGCATCAATATGGCACCTTAATTACGAGGCTTTGTATGGTCGTGAGTGTCGTACTTCGCTATGTTAGACTGAGTTGGTTTCCAAGACTGAAGATTGGTTAGATTGATTCAGGATCATCTAAAGGCAGCTTCTAATAGGTATAAGTCTTATACAGATTTGAAGAGGAGAGATATCGAGTACTCTGTAGGTGACTTCATTTTTCTTAAGGTTTCTCCATGGAAGAAAATTCTGAGATTCGACCATAAGGGCAAGTTCAGTCTTAGGTTTATTGGGTCGTATCAGATTCTGAAGCGTGTGGGACCGGTCGCTTATCAGTTAGAGCTACCTCTAGAGTTGGATGTATCTACGATGTGTTTCAAGTCTTGATGTTGAGGAGGTATCGGTTTGATCCATCTCACATTGTCTCCGTTGAGGACATCGAGGTTAGACCGGATTTGGCTTTTGAAGAGGAGCTAGTTCAGATTTTGGATCGAGACATTAAGGTTTTGAGAAGGAAGTCCATTCCGTTAGTAAATATTCTGTGGCAGAATCATGGCACTGAGGAAGCCACGTGGGATCCTAAGGACTTGATGCGTTAACAATATCCTAATCTGTTCAACCATGTAAATTTTGAGGCCGAAATTTCTTTTAGGGGTAGAGTTTTAACGCCCTGAATAATTTCTTTTTGTTTCTGTAAATATCTTACACAAATGACTATCTGCTTCAATGGTTAAGTGTTCTAAGTATATGTGTGAGGTCTTGGGTTTAAGTCACCCTTTTGCCAAAATGTTGTTATTTTATATCGAAGCCTTATCCTTGTTGAATGGACTTATATAAAATTGTCTGTTAACTCATATTAGAATGAGTCTGCTGGTTCGAGTGGTAAGGAGTTGGTGTGCTAGGGGTCTTGTGTTCGAACTCCTGCGTTAGCGAGGGTGTTAATTTTTGCTTCTGGTGTCTGTTAAAGGTTGGAAGTAACCGAGATTCTGAGGTGGTTGTGAGTTAGTGGGTTAGTGGGATAAAAATAGGGGATGTATTAGATATATTATATTTTTCTTTTTCAAAATTTAATTAATTTTTTTCCTCTTCTTCCAAAATTCAACGTCGGTTTTTGTTTCTTCACTTTTCTGTCAATTTCTCTTTAATTGTCCTTTCTATCTTCGTCTCCCTGTTAATTTCGATGCTTTTGGCTCATTGTTTTCGTGCGTTTTGGTAAGTAGTGGTAAGGTTTTACTCGAGTTAAGAGGGGGTTTTCTTTTAATGTCATTCTTAAGATGTTATCCTTTCTTGTTAGTTTAATTTCTGAGTTTTGGCAGAAACAAATCGTGAAGAACGGGGCTCTCTTCTCACGGAATCGTAGTCGAAATCGTTCAGGGTGTTAGGGTAAGTGATGAACTGTTGAATGGAATTATTGTCAATTTTCTAGTTTCAGATTAATCGTGAATTAAGACTGATTTTGTGAGTTTGGTTTGTCGATTCTAGGTTCTGGTGGTCTCCAGTGTGCTCTCACATCAAAATCGAAACAGGTGTGTCCCCAAAACGTAAAAAACCAAGCTTCAGCGAAAGCTGAAAAACCATATTATCGACGCTACACGGGCGTGTGCCTGGTTGTGTGGTTGGCCGTGTGCGAGACACGGCCGTGTGTTTGACAAGGGCATGGTCGTGCACAAGACACGGTCATGTGGGTTTTGGGACAGGCCGTGTGGACCACATGGGTGAGGCTAATCTGGGTGTGTGGGCCACACAGGCATGTGGGCCCACACCAGCAAGCCACACGGGCATGTGAGCCCATAATGCTAAAATTTTCCCTAGGGTCGTGAGGGTCATTCCGATTAACTATGGGCCTATCGTAAGGTCTGTAAGGGCTAACCAAACCCTAAAATTTTGTGAACAGATAGACTGATATTCTGCACTGAGTATGACAGTGTTATGCATGTCTGATTATTTTATTAAATATATGTTTAATATCTGTATATGAGCATGTAAGCATGATAATTTTGTATCTGTAATCTATAATTATGTTTGGGGTGGGAATTGTATATGTGGAGGAAGTGTTCTGTATGGCGACATTTGTCTATATTCTGGCAGCTTGGCTGCATATTATCTGATATGTGTCCTAATGACACAATATGGTGTGTAAGGATGGGTGGGTGTTTTTAACCCCATATGGTGTGATGGGATGGTTGGAGTTGGTGTGTAGAGGATGGGGGTAGGATTTTGTATATCTTTTATGCATATTTGATTCTGTTATCTGTATCTGTAAAGGAGTTAGGTCCGAATCTGAATCTGATTGTATATGTGAATTCTGTATGAATAGCATGTCTATTTCTGTTAGGTTACACACTTAGTTTATGAAAACTCACTTCTATTTTTTGTTCTGTTCAGGTAATCCACGAATTTAGGCAGATCGGTGTGATGGAGCCTCACGGTGACCACGAGTTTTTAACTATTTAAGATCATGATTTTATTTATTTATTTAAGGATTATTTTTTGGGAGTTTTGTAATTTATGGACTCTTCGGACTATTTAAGTTTATTTTTTGGCCTTGACTTTTATCTGCGAGGGTTGGCTAAAACACGATTTTTACTAAAATAATGGTTTTCTGAAAATACGAACTAGATTTCTAAATATAACGAATTCTAAGACTTTTGCTATAAATTATGTTTTGATAATGAATTGATTAAATAACGTTTTCAGTAATAGTTTTTAACGAATAAAGGTTACAAAGCTTTAACGAAATAATTCTGTTTTCAAACCTTTCTTTGTGACATCTCCCGATTCGGCCATAATGTCTAGGCCAAGTTTGGAGATTTACAAATACGATCTAAGTGACACCTACCAATCATTTTTCCACCCCATAGATAATCCCCCGCTTCTCACATCTGAATCAACATCGATCCATTCAGATAACCACACTTACACAAGATCTTTTCCATACAAGAATCCTGTAGTTAAGTTTCAATCAAGAAAACTACAAAGGGATTAGAGTCCCTCAGCATATGTCGAAGACGTTGACCTGTCTGGGGACTCCTCAAACTGCGAATGGTCCAGCTTAATAACTCCATTATTTCTAGCTGGCCTCTTAAACAAGGCCAGCCGCTCTGCTTGGGTTAGGTATCTGCATCAGAACACCCGAAACTTTGTTTGAACCTATGTTTTTAAAAACTCTCGAAGCAATTGTTTGGGATCAAAGTCGTTTAAGCCCACTAATCTTTCTTATTGGGCTAATTTCTTCTTCTAAAATTGTCATCTCATCATCGAATTTATCATTGACTTCTTTATTAAAATAGCTCGGTCTGTTTTTAATTATTGGCCCAGGTAGGATAGTGATATTTGACTTTCCTTTTGCGATGTAAGGAAAGTTTGAAAGAAATCTCTTATTCATTCCTTGATTCACAGGCCCAGCTTAAGAATCCCCCAGATTACTCCCTCCATAATTATTCGTGGGGTTGCCATAATTCGATATTTTGCCACCATTGTCTTCTACCAGCCACATGCTTCTTCACGCTGTAGTTCATCTAGACTGTGCATGAAGTGAGATATCCCACTGAAACTCATACTCTTGTTTCAAATTAATTTTTATTATCGGGCAATAACTCTCACCATGCCCTAATTTGCCACAGAGAAAGCAAAAAAAAAAGTAAGATTTTCATATTCAAATCTTACATAGTCAAATGTACCATTTATGAGTGAAAGCTTCTTTTTCCTTTTCAAAGGTTTTCCAATGTCCATCCGTACTATCAAACTCATTATTCCTTTATAACTTAATTGGACAGTCGAAGTATCATATTCCAAGAAGGTCCTGATAAAGTTCTCCAACAAGAGCCCAGAAATCAACTTTCGATAGTTGGACAGTCAACAGATTTTCTCCTTACTTTAGTCAATGTAAAACCAATAAATAGAAGTTGAAATTTCACGGGCCATTTCTCTCCACTCGATTCACATCTGCTTCAAAATAAATGCAGATGGGTGTCGAAACTACTAAATAAAAATTCCTATGATAAAATAATACGAATTAGCAGTATAGAGCAATAAGGTCTCCACAGGGATTGGTTGTCTAATTTTTCCTTTTCTTATAACTAGAATTATTGTCATGGTAACAGTCGTACCCGCGACTAGTGACGAGCTTGCTAAAATAAAGTAAATAAGGGGGTAGTGAAAATGTTTAAGAAGTAAATAAAATCAAATAGCAGCAAATAACAATTATACTAATTGAAAATAAAATAAGTAAATGAGTTGAACTTCGTAAACAATAATGTAAATTCTTAGCCTTAGACTCAGTTAATTCCGGTTCTAAATCAATCCTTGAAAATGAGTTTTCTCCTCCAAACAATTAGCTACAGCGGCTAAAAACGTCCTAATCGCTAACTCTTCTTTTCGTAGTTGATTCCTGTACGACCTGCAAACCAACCCTTACAGATTGTCTAACCGCATACACGCGTTCGTAATTCAAGACCCCAGCAGCCTTGCATTCAGAAGAACCCAACTTGGATCAACAGCCTCAACCACGTGAGTCGTTTAAATTTGATCACTCTCCCTTGAAGAAAATTCCACTAGTATGACCCCGACAGGATACGTCAATTTGTTCGCAGGAATCCGAATATAGCATAGCCGGCTCGACTTCCCAATTGTACGCCAAACAACTCAAACCCAATATGTGCTTTTTGAATTGAAATTGAATTGACTTTAAGGGACGAATTTATACTATCCCATATTCCGAAGAGATGGTGAGTACCGTTATGAAAGATTTTTAGTACGAATTCATCTCTCACTATTCTTGACCAGAAAGAATAATGGCCTAAAACTAAGTAGAAGTTTAGTGGAACATGAAATTAATCATGCTTTGTTGACTTATGGAAGTGGATTTAATGGAAATAATGGAAGATGAAAAGGGAATGGACTTAAGAAGCAATTAAACAAAATAAGGAAATGGAAAGAAATTTGAAATGAAAATGGAAAAATGCTTAAAAGAAATGGCTACATATGCATAAAATTGAAAGGAATAAAAATAATTTCATTCAATTTCCAATGTATTCCAGTGTGTTTTTCAACGGCCACCACACACCCTATTTATATAAATATCATATACCAAAATTAGTCTGACTCACCTAACAACTAAATTACATGAAATCACATTCATATCAGATTTTTTTCTAAATATGGCTTTTACAAAGTCAAAAATCTTATTAGCCCTTAAATGTCTCTAAATTTCTGATTCGGCCCCTCTTTTATTACTTGTGCTCCAATTTGGTCATTTTCTGCTTGTTTTTGAATTAAAGCATCTGAATTTCATTCCTAAAAAAAATTAAACATATAATCACTAATTTAGTAGGAATTAATTCAAGAATTAAATAATTTGAACACGTAAAAATGCAAAATAAACATGTTATCAAAAGTGGAATAAAAATCTACCATTTTCTAGATCAGAAATGGAGACTCCACCGATGGGGTGCCAAACATTGGCCAGAGTAGATCTCATAGCTTGGAAAATGAACCACACTTGAAGTGAGAAACATTACCACTAAGCAATTGGCATAAGATGTTTCATTTTCAGACGATTCTATCCCTAACTAGATTGATTCTTCCTCCACATCGTCTAAAGATAAACTTGTCATAGAATCTTCCATTGATTGGAACTTGTAGAGAAAAACGTATTGAACGAGATATGATCAAAACTAGGAAAACAGAATAAACGTGCTACTGAGAGCAAAAAAAGCATGTCAACAGATAGAGAACTTCATTTTCTTTAAATATATTATTGTTCTCAATCTTGATTTTCTTATTTTCCATTAATAAGGATCTTGACTTGTTTAATTTATAACGTAATTAATTTTTTAATATTAAAAAAAATATTATCAAATATCAAATTATAATAAAAATAAATAAATTAATAAAAA
>CM025251.1:28687541-28705323 GCA_013677275.1 Gossypium schwendimanii
TTTTCTTCAATTTCATAACAACATATAACATTTATAAGTTAAAACTAAAAATCAAATAACTTTTCTATGTTAGATTATGAAAATAAACATGTATGTTATGAGAATTTTCATCATCGTTACCTTAACTTTTTGAAAACCCAAAACCCTAACTCATGTATTTCTCTCTTTTAACCCATATATGTAAGTTCCCTCATGAAATAAAGTTGCTTACTAGTATTCTTTTTAGCTTTTACTAGAGAAATTTTAAAGAAAATGAAGGTTTGGAGCTTGGATGGTTGAACAATGGAGGAAGGACATGGAAGGAAATAAAAGCAAAGTTGGATGGATTTAGGGGAAGGTGAGTGACAGTTGGTGTGCTGGGAAAAGATAATATCTTTCATCTTTTCTGCACTTTTCTACACATTTCCACTAAAAATATCTCACTTTTTTTTATTAAATGGTTAATTTACTAATAAGTCCTCAAGTCATCCATCTTTACACTTTTACCTATCATCGTTACACCTTAAAATATCTAATTGACTATTTATCATTTTATCCCAACTCATCTTTTATAATTCCTAGGATGACTCATACTTCACTTTGGTTAAATTTCTTTTTAATCCTTCATTACTTTCTACTACCACTATGTATCTTCTAACTTTTTAAATTCCTACTTCCACCACAACAATTCTTATACTATTTCAATTTAGTCTAAGTTTCTATTTAAATCTTTATCTCAGAAATATTTTCTAATCCCTTATCAGGTTTAAACACTTCCTAATTTTATACTAAAAATCCCTATTTAGTATATTTCAAAATTTTTCCACTATTACCTGACTCGGTCCATCAGTGTACCTAACTCCAAGTCAAAATGTGGTCATTACAGTCTTGCTAGCTAAAAACACATGAACGCAACTATCTAGCGCACAATTTGGAGCTAGCCATTGTGATTTAGATATTAGAATATATGCTTCGAGCTTGCGTAATTGATTTTAAATCAAGTTGAGAACATTATTTACCTTTGGCTGAATTTGTGTACAATAATAGTTTTCAGTCAAGCATTCAAATGGCTTCGTACGAAGTTTATATGGTCGTAGGTGTCGAACACCTGTTTGTTGGTCAAATTTGAGCGAAAGAAAAGTTGTTAGGCCAGAGTTGGTTTTGGAAACTGAAGGTATAGTTAATATGATGTGAGATAGATTGAAAACAGCTTCTGATAGAAAGAAATCATATGCGGATCTGAAACGTTGAGACATTGAGTTTTTCATGGGTGACAAAGTGTTTTTAAAGGTTCCGCTGTGGAAGAAAGTTCTTCGATTAGGTTAAGAAGGAAAGGTTAGCCCTCAATTTATCGGATCGTATGAAATCACTGAAAGAATTAGACCAGTTGCGTATCAGTTGTCACTGCCTGTGGAATTGCAAAAAATACACGATGGTTTTTATGTGTCAATGCTTTGGAAATATTGATTGGATCTGTCTCATATTATTCTGACAAAAGATATTGAAATTCAACCCGACTTGTCATACAAGGAAGAACTAGTTGAAATTTTAGCTTCCGAAGTGAAAGAGTTAAGAAAAAACGTGTTCGAATCGTGAAAGTTCTGTGGTGTGGCCACCGAGTCGAGGAAGCAGCTTGGGAGTCAGAAGAGACGATGAGATCTCAGTATCCGTACATCTTTTCAAGTAAATTTGTTTAAAAAGGCATTTTCAATAAGTAAAAAGAAAGGCATTTTCCAAGTAAACACGGCTTTGTGACCACTGTATGGAAAATTTTGCTACCTTTTTAAATTTGTTTCAATTTGATCTCTAATGATTGCCCACTTAGTTTTAACCTTCAATAAACTCGACATTAAATTGAAATTGACTAAAACACATGTTAACTTGATTATTTATGAATTATTTGACAATTAATTGAGATTTTTAATTATATATATTGTTGTAATTGTTTGCTATTTGTTCGTAGCATCCTATTGCTCAGGTCCAATGACTGGACCGGGTGAAAAGTGTGACAGTTATAACCTAATATAAATATTTTTCCAAATTAAGTTTATATAAGTTTTTATCATCAAAGTTATATTTTGTTTGCATTGTGAACCCAAAATGATGTGGTAGATGTTAGTTATGCAAATATAAAAGGTTTCTTACACTATATCATTGGGGTACAATACTATTTGAGAGAATAGATCCAAACACAAGCACAAGAGACAGATCGCAAACTTTTTAAGTTGTACGTGGTGGAGGACATTTGTTGTTCGAAAAAAAAGAATTCACATATTAGAATCACCTCAATATAGTATAAAAAAGGTTGGATCATACTAACATATTGTATACTTCATAACTTCATTTGTACGTGGAATTTAGATTATCTATACTTTAAAGATTATATTGAATAAGAAGACCTTGATAATATTGGTGATATATATTCAGATTCAAATTATGGTAAGGAGCATTTGTTAAATGTTAAAGATGGAATAACCTAACAAATGTAGAATGCTAGAGCATTATATCGTGGGGGTACGTGTAACACCCCAAAACTCGGCCTAAAAGTTTTGCCCAGGTCTTAGAGGTTACATTGATCACCGAAGTGATTTAAAGTAATTTTAGAAAACAAAATGTTAAAATCTCATTTCAAACACAGTTCGCTATATTCGAACTAAATCGTTTAACCATTTGGGTTTCAAAACAGAAAAATTTAAGTCACATTAAAAACATTTGGAAATATAAATCCGCAGTTTCTGAAAATCAATCCAAAATAATAATTTACGAAAATCCTAAAATAAAACTTATACCACAGTTCTTGTAATTACTTACAGTCTAACATAGTTTGAAAAATTAAGAATTGAAAAGAAACACTTTGTTTAACTAATTCAAAACTTATCCATCTGAGACCTCTGGTCGCCGAGTCCAGCTACAGAACACGAAAGTACTTGAAAGAGGAAAAACTAAGGGGGTGAGCTACACAAGCTCAGTGTAAGACCGAAACTTAAAAAGATAGTAAAAAAATGAAATTCCAAAAGAACAATATTCCTAATAAGGGTACGCAATCAAAGTATGAAAATCCAAAATCGGTAATCAGAAATATGATCACTTTTACATAAATTATTCAAAACAAGCGCACGATTCTCTAAACACGTAAACGTACCAAACACATCAAATTATTATATAAACTCAAACAATTCAAAGAATTCATTATTAGAAATAACCATAATATTTCAATAGTTTTTAGTCATACAAATATTCAAATGCTCAATATAAGTAATGAATACAAAACCCACCCAACCAATCGAACACCTCTTCGTCCACCTTGCACGGCACGTAAGGGCTACAGAAGGTCCGTCCACTCTATACACCACATAAAACCATAATAAGTTCATCCACCCTACACACCACGTAAAGTGGAACTAAGCCACTTGAGTAAAGGTATACAGTTGAGCTAGTATACGATTAGTATAGTACAATAAACCGCTATACCAAATTATTGCAGTTAAACTGTCAAATCACACTTCCTTCTTTTCACATCCAAACCCTAGATTTTCATGCAGATGCATAATGCACAAAGCTTACAAATAATCATATAATAGTCATACGAAAGCAGAAGTGCATATATTCGATCGATCATATTTAGAATCCGTTATGTCTATATTTTTTTACTAGGTAGCATCACATAACATTTATACAAACTATTAAATTAATGCTGTAATTACTAACAAATGCATAAAACCAAGCAGAGACAGAGTCCCGACCCATTTATAGAGTCCTAACTGAGAGTCAGGTACACAAACACATTAAACGGGTTAGTTTATAACTTGGAGCAAAAATTTGTGAAACATGGCCACATGCCCATGTGCCCTAGCTATATGGAAGTGCCTAGTCCGTGTGGAGGTTGACACGCCCATGTGGTGGTCTTCACGCCCATGTGCAAGGTGCACACGCCCATGTAGAGGAGACACATACTTGTGTGACCAAGTTACATGGTCGTGTGAGCAGCCCGTGTAACTCACTGTCCAAATTTGATAAAATAAGTTGCAGAGCAAACACAGCTGTGTGGAAATCTCACACACCCGTGTCGCTAAGGGACACGGCTGTGTGACTAAGGCACATGACCGTGTGAAAATTGGCAAAATCTTCAAATGTGTAAAAATTGGCAAAATCCTCAAATCATAATCACAAGGCCGTGTGGCACCAAAAATCACCCAAAAACCCTAATTCCCAATTTCACACGGTTGTGTGAACCACCTGTGTGTAGCAGACGCCCGTGTGGGGCACATGCCCATGTGGCAAGCCGTGTGGTCACGAAACCACATCGAAACTGGCTGAAAAACGTATTTTTGGCAACGAAACCAACTCCTAACCTTTGGTAATTCAAAGATATACCAAAACACATAGTTTTTCGTACAATTCAATAGGAAAACAACACATTTATTAGACAATATTAGCAACACATAAAAATTGTCGAATTTCACAAAATCAAATCAGTGATTCGATAACGAGATTGGGGAGTTTTTGAACACACACCTGAATTGCGATCCAAAGCACCTGAAAGGACCGAATGTCACCACCTACATAACCGAAATCTCAATCCCACAAACATACCAGTCTAAGAATTCAACTAATTAATTTGAAAACCACAACAAAAATCTACAAATCAGTAAACCAAAAGGCGATACTTACTCGATACAACACTCAACGAAACAACAAACGACTTGAGAAATAATAACCAGCGACAACAGTTTCGAAATCAACAAAAAATTTTAAAGAACAAAAGGAAAAGGAAAATTTTAAAAAGAATAAAATAAATAGAGAAAATGGCAGAAAAGAACGTCAGAAAAAGTAAATGGGATAACTTCCCAATCCAAAAATTAAGAATAATTAATAAAATTAAATTAAATTAAATAAATAAAAACAAAAATACATAAATATCCAAACACTCGCAGGGATTCGAACACGAGACCCAGAACTAAACTAACACACACCCAACCACCAAACTAGCTATCTTATTCTGACATCAAAACGCAAAAACAAACACATTTGCTCAACCTATGCATTGACCCTAAACACATACCTCAAAACTTCTAACACCGAATTCTAGGGTGTGTTCAAAATTTCCACTAACAAAATAGATGCCTAAACACAAGTTCCACCACTACGCTCCCGCTGCGCACTCTAATCTAGAAGCAATATCATACAATACTCAACATCTAACGAAACAATCTTATATTACTTAACCCATACACAAAACATTCACCAATGAAAAGACAGTGAAACCATTCTTAACAATAACACACACAAAGTCAAAAATACCCTACAACCATACCTGGATCAATGTCGACGAAGACACTCCCTAATTTGATGCCTCGTGGACTCGTATCTAATACACGCTTCCAACTTTTTCCAACATTTGCGCGAATGGTGCTTCTTACAGCGCCCACAAACCAAAACGTCCGTGCCACTACTAGAACCTTCGACATTATCCTTGCTAACACTCAACTGCGATCTAACACGCTTAGCAGTCTGAGGCTCCAACCTCAAAGGACTACGATCCCTTTTCTTCCCACAATCCACACACCTACCTTAGACCATCTCCCTAGTTCTTTCTAGGCTAGCCTCAAACACTTTCTCTAGAACCTCTCTTACAACCTAAGTTAACGCCTCAATACCAACCTCTAGGTTATCGCTACCCGAAGCTGACCGAATCGCATTGACCTCCGACTCTTGAACAGACACACGTCTCAAAGAAGCTAACGACTTCTCGAGAGTCTCACCAGACTAATCTTCACGATTAAGCTTGTCACTAGAATCCATATCAAACCTCAGACTTAACCTTAAAAAATCTACATTTCCAAAAATCAAACACAAAATAAATATCTAAATAGGACAGTTCTAATCTTATAGTTTTGAATTTCCACCTGGACCAACATTAGAGTCTTAGACATTTTATTTTCTCAAAATCAATGAAAACACATATCATTTCAAAATACTGTGGTTTTGTTTTTCAAAAAAATTTAAAACACAAGCGCGTATGGACACATAAAAACACAGGTTGAGTTTTTACAAACTAGGTCCCGATACCATTAAATATAGCACCCCAAAACTCGGCCTCGAAGTTTTTCCTGGATCTCGGAGGTTACATTGATCATCAAAGTGATCTAAAGTAATTTTACAAAACGAAATGTTAAAATCTCATTTCAAACACAGTTCGCTACATTTGAACTAAATCATTTAACCATTTGGGATTCAAAACAGAAAATTTAAGTCATATTAAAAACATTTAGAAATATAAATTCGCAGTTTCTGAAATTCAATCCAAAATAACAATTTACGTAAATCCTAAAATAAAACTTATACCATAGCTCTTGTAATTACTTACAGTCCAACATAGTTTAAAAAATTAAGAATTGAAACAAAACACTTTGTTTAACTAATTCAAAACTTATTCTTCTGAGACCTCCGGTCGTCGAGTCCAGCTTCAGAACACGAGAGTACCTGAAAGGGGGAAAACTAAGGGGGTGAGCTACACAAGCTCAGTGTGAGACCGAAACTTAGAAAGACAGCAAAAAATGAAATTCCAAAAGAACAATGTTCCCAATAAAGGCACACAATCAGAGTATGAAAATCCAGAATCTGTGATCTGTAATACGATAAATTTTACATAAATTATTCAAAACAGTGCGCATGATACTCTAAACACGTAAACGTATCAAACACATCAAATTATTATATAAATGCAAACAATTCGAAGAATTCATTATCAGAAATAACCATAATATTTCAACAATTTTTTGTCATACAAATATTCAAATGTTCAGTATAAGTAATGAATACAAAACCCACCCAACCAACTAAACACCTCTTCGTCCACCCTACACACCACGTAAGGGCTACAGAAGGCCCGTCCACCCTGCACACCACATAGAACCATAATAGGTTCATCCGCCCTACACACCACGTAAAGAGCCACTTAAGTAAAGGTATACAGCTGATCTAGTATACGATCAATATAGTACTATAAACCACTATACAAAATCATTGTAGTTAAACTACCGAATCAGACTTCCTTCTCTTCACAACCAAATCCCAGATTTTCATACAGATGCACAATGCACACATCTTACAAATAATCATACAATAGTCATACTAAAATAGAAGTACATATATTCGATCAATCAGATTTAGAATCTGTTATGTCTATATTTATTTACTGGGTAACGTCACATAACATTTATACAAACTATTAAATTAATGCTGTAATTACAAACAAACGCACAAAAATGAGCTGAGACAGAGTCTCAATACACTTATAGAGGCCTAACCAAGAGTCGAGTACACAAACACATTAAACGGGTCAGTTTATGACTTAGAGAAAAATTTACGAAATAGGGGCACACGCTCGTGTGCTTCGATCGTGTGGAAGTGCCTAGGCTGTGTAAAGGTTGACAAGTCTATGTGGTGGTCTATATACTCGTGTGCAAGCTGCACATGCCCGTGCGGAGGAGAGACATGCCCGTGTGGCCGAGTTACATGGCTGTGTGAGTAGCCTGTGTAATTCAATGTCAAAATATGCTAAAATAGGATGCATAGTAGACACAACCGTGTGGAAATCTCACACGCTCATGTGGATAAGGGACACGGCCGTGTGACCAAGGCACACGCTTGTGTGAAAATCGACAAAATCCCGAAATCGTAGCCACACGATCATGTGGCCAGGCCATGTGGCTCCAAAAATCGCCCAAAAACCCTAATTCCCAATTTCATACTGTCGTGTGAACCACCTATGTGCGGTACACGCTCTTGTGGGGTACACATCTGTGGGCCACCCGTGTAGTCACGAAACCACATCGAAACAGGCTAAAAAATGTGCTTTTGGTAACAAAACCATCCCCCAATCTTTGGTAATTCAAAGATATACCAAAACATATAGTTTCACACAATTCAATAGCAAAACAACACATTGATTAGACAATTTTAGAAACACACAGAAATTGCCGAATTTCACAAAATCAAATCAGCAATTCGATAATGAAATTGGATAGTTTCCGAACACACACTTGAATTGCAATCTAAAGCACCCAAAAGGATCGAACGTCACCACCTACCTAACCGAAACATCAATCCCACAAACATATCAGTCTAAGAATTTGACTAATTAATTTGAAAACCATAAGAAAAATATACCAATCAGTAAACCAAAAGGTGACACTTACCCGATAAAAAACTCAACGGAACAACAAACGAATTGAGAAGCAAGAACCAATGACAACAGTTTCGAAATTAACAGAAAAATTTGAAGAACAAAAAGAAGAGGAAAATTTTAAAAAGAATAAAATAAACGGAGAAAATGGCAGAAAAGAACATCAGAAAAAGTAAATGGGATAACTTCCCATTTCAAAAATTAAGTATAATAAAATAAAATAAAATAAAAATAAATAAAAACAAAAATACATAAATATCCAAGAACTCGCAAGGATTCAAATACGAGACTTAGAGATAAACTAACACACATCCAACCACCAAACCAACAGACTTATTCTAACATCAAAATATGGAAACAAACACATTTGCTCAATCTATGCACTGGCCCTAAATACATACCTTAAAACTTCTAGCCTTGAATTACGGGGTGTTATAGTACGATACTATTTGAGAGAATAGATATAGACACAAGCACTAGAGACAGATCGCGAAATCGTTAATTTAATACATTCAAAACTTCAAAATATGGTTGAGGACATTTGTTATTCGAAAAAAAGAATTCACATATTAACATTACCTTAATATAGTATAAAAAAAGGTTAGATCATACTAACATATTGTATACTTCATAACTTCATTTGTACGTGGAATTTAGATTATCTATACTTTAAAGATTACATTGAATAAGAAAATCTTGATAATATTGATGATATATATTTAGATTCAAATGACAGTAAGGAGCATTTGTTAAATGATAAAGATGGAATAACACAACAAATGCGGAATGCTAGAGAAATTAGACAAATTTGCATATGACATTTATTTTTCTTGTTATTTTTATTATTAATCATATTATCGACTACTTTCTTGCATATGATGTTTTGGTTTTAATATTTGTTTATCATTTAGAATTTTTTATCATATTGATATTTTTATACTAAATAATTATTTTTAGAACTATAAATTATGTAACTTTGTAATTATAATTTATACTACCAAACATGATGTAGGAATTATGATGTTGTAAATATAAGAGTGTAATTACTACCCTAGTAATTACACATTCATCCAATTGCTCTGTGTTGTCCAAATTGATTAGAGTGCATTTGAAAAATCACTTAGTAATTGGATTTGGGTATAATTGCTTGTAATTACACACCTATAGCTTGTTTGTGTATCCATGTAATTAGTGGGTCATATTGAATTGAGTGTAATTAGAACATCCCAATTACACCCTTCAATTATTAAGGGTAAGGATTAGAGTAATTATGCGGATAATTACAAATAATTACTCTTAAATCTAATTACTTGAAAGGTTTTCAAGCATGTTCTGACATGCTATTTTAGTTTTAAGATATATATTATTTTTAAAATATAATTATTTGTTATTTTACTAATCTTGCTTAAATAATTTGAAATTTTTATTTACGATAGATAATTCTTTA
Source organism: Gossypium schwendimanii (assembly GCA_013677275.1). Taxonomy (NCBI): domain Eukaryota; kingdom Viridiplantae; phylum Streptophyta; class Magnoliopsida; order Malvales; family Malvaceae; genus Gossypium; species Gossypium schwendimanii. The sequence goes on from CM025251.1 coordinate 28,697,156, forward strand.
TACATTTTGACCTACTAAATAGTTGACTAAATTACATAGTATTTATTACTCATTCTTAGTCAAAGATGAATCTATAATAACCATGGTCACTCTTAATTGGCTAATTCTCACAATGGTCTCAATGTTCCTCCCTTTTCTCATTCATTAGCCTTTTGTATAACTTTTTAAATTCTCCAAAAGTATCTAATTTCTCCTTAAGGAATCTTATCTATGTGAATCTGGAGTAATCATCAACCCGAACCAAAATACAATGCTTCCCTCCAACGCTTTCAATTTGCATAACCAAAATTTTAGGGCTGATGTCGTGACATCATCCCCTCCACGTTGTGACGTCCCAAAATAGTTTGTAATGTCGTGACCTTAGGCCAGTCGATGTTATGTCGTGACTCACTATCGGTTGACGTTGCAACGAGGAAGGTTGCTCATTAGGATGTGACTTTGTTTTTGGTAAAAATGAATCATTTTGTACTTGTTTCATGCTTTCCAATCAAACCATATAATATATGCAACAAGCAATGGCTTAACCTGATTTAAAACATATAAAGAAACATGTCAAACAAGCTTAAACACCCAATTCAACTTCTTAACATGATATTCACTACATTTTCATCCACTAAACTTAAACATTTCAATACAATTAGGGCATACCAACCTAAACATTCACTTATCAACATTACATATACCATATCATCTTGAGGTCATGTCATTTTACTTTCAATGTATCACTTATGAACACATATACATAGCAATGACATATAGGTCTTAAGCATAACTATCGACAATCAAAATTAAGCTACTTTCACAAACATACTTCTAGTCATAAGTATTCAAACTTAACTTCATTTTAATCACTTATTAACTAAGCTAACATTTCAATTTCTCTACTTCAATTATGCCAACAATTACCAAATCATGTCTTTCAATACCATGAATCAAAACAACTTTCAAACTCATCAAGACTTTTATACATTCAAGTATGTACCAAAACACTTATGTACATGCCACAACCCTAAGGTTCAAAATGATCAAACATCTACTGATTTAGTGATAAGATAGTGTGGGCTTTGAGATGATCTAGCTTGACGCGTTTCGCAAGGTGATGATCTACAAGGGAAAGGAAAAAAATACAAACAGGGTAAGCATATACAATGCTTAGTAAGTTTATAGGTATTAAACAGAACTTACTGTAACTTTCAATTAAATACAAAGCAACCATAACGTTGCCATAGTTTAGCTAGACATGGCAAGTCTTAACATCAACCGTGTCATATTGTTTCATGTCATAATATGTAACAAATTCAAATCAAAGGCTTTAAAATCAAATCATTCAATAATCCTTCATTCGAACATCAAATTGATTTTGTGTCATTTCAATTTCTCGTTTTGTATGAACTGTTTCACCCGATGAAACCCTAATAAGATGGACTCAGATACACAGGTAAATTACACCATACCAGATAGCTTGTAAGAGCTTAAACGACACCACACTAAAGCACCTAAGTGCAAAGCTCGTAGACATCAAATATATTATCATATGCAGATACATCTTTCCACCACACCAAGGTCTCCATAGAGACATATAATACTTGATAATCCTCAACAAATGTTGGATCTCAATATAATCTATAATGATCTTTGTATAATCATACATCCCGTACAAACGCGCAAAAGACCCTATTGGCATGCCAATCGCAACCTAACATTTACTAAGTTCAGACAGACATCTACTATACATATAAACATTTCTTTACAATTTAGTCCAAATATCACATTTTTGAATCAAATCACAATCAAAGCATATAATCACAACCAAATACACAACAATCTATAGAGAGAAAGAATACCATATTAATTTACCTAAAAAAATTAGCAAACAAGTTGGACCTCCAACGACTAATTAATAAGTTTGGCTTTTCCCTAATTATCTCCGTTTGATTTAATTCTTAATCTAAATAATTATTTTAAACAATTCATCACTACCAAACATTTTTAGATCATTCCATGATATGCATAAACGTATTTGATTTCATTTTTCTAATGCCTTTTAAGTTTTGCATTTCATTTAATTTAGTCCCTAAAATCAAAATAATAATATCTTTAAAATTTAAGATTCAGTTTCAAAATCGATCTTAATCATATCCCTTAGGGACTCTCTACTATCTATTATTACTAAAATTTCACATAAATTTTATAATTTATTCACTTTAGTCCTTTTGTGCAAAACTAGCAATTAAACTTTACAATCTAGTCCTTTGTCATATCTAAGCTTAAAATCTATCAATTTAACACCAATTTCTTCAAGAAATCAACAATGAAAACTTTCAATAGCTTTAACAGTTTTAAAAATTACTACATGGGCTAGCTAAATCAAGCTCTCATGACCTTAAAAACATAAAAATTACAAGAAAATGACTTAATTGAACTTACAAATTAGGAACCGAAGCTTTGAAACCCTTGAAAGCTTTTCCTATTTTTCATTCAATGGTGGTTTCGGTGGAGGAAGATTAAGATGAAGGCTTTCTTCTCTTTTCCTTTCCACCTAATGTTTCTTTTATACTTTAATTTAAGCTTAATTAATTAAAATTAATTAATTAAACTTAAATTAACTAAGCCTTAATCAATAATTAATAAAAGTTAGTAAATATTAACGTACTTCTCCATTAATTGATGAAATAAAATGGTTATTTACCATTTTGAACCCTTAGCTATTTAAAAATCTATAGTAATTTTTTATTATTATTTAGTCCTTATACCCTAATTAAACAATTAATAGGCAAAGTTAGAGGACCAAACTTTAATAAACTATTATACCAATTCCATAGATATTTTAATTTAATATTCACGGGCCCGATTTACAAAAATAATATTTTTAAGCATCTTGGTCTAAGTGACCAGACACTCCACAATAAATAACTTTATGCTTAAAGGATTCCTACTTATTTACATTGATCATTGTAGGCTTTTTACAACATTTGAGATGGTTATCGTTTCAACCTTTGGCAAATACAGTTGAACTTTTTGCCATTGTTTTCCCTTTCATCTTAATATATCCCAAACCTCTTTTACTAGGACTTTTTCTACCAATAATGAGAATATCATCAAGTTTTCTACTACTAGTATTGAATTTCTCAAGCATATATTGTAACACCCCGTACCCAGCCTAGACGTTAAGCCGAACATCGAGATGCCACACCACTGTCTCCCATTGATTTCATTACTATTGTCACATTTGACATACATGCCTTTTTTTCATTGTTACAATGACACATATGTTAAATATAAGTCAGACAAGGTCAAATTAACATTTAATCATACTAACATACAATAAACAACCATAAAGTAGGCAAAAATCAAGCATTAGAACTGTTATCAAATTTCTCCAAAAATGTTACGTAGGTATCAATACCACCTCATTGGTATTGATATTTCCTTTAAGTAGAAAATCGATACCAAACTAGCATTCTGTTTCTTGCCTCAAAACATTAGAAAATATCAGTACCTTTCGCAAGGTATTGATAATTACACCTCGAGTATCGATACTTAAGCCAATGTATCGATACCGAATTGATATTCTGACTCCTTGCACTTTTGAAAATACAGAGGTTCTAAAAGCTTGACTATCAATACCTCTACTTTAGGTTACAAAAATTTAACACATAAGAGCATTTAAATTATTCGAACTTAGTCCCTAAACATCATGCTTCATTCACCAAGCCCCATATGCATAAAAAAATGTCTAAGCAATAAACCAAACACTATGTCCAAGTTCACAAGCTTTCCAAATAAACATAATAGATAAATAATCCCTAATACCTCTTAATAAACTGATATAAATGTCTACCACATTGTCTTTTTATTCCCTAGAACTAGAATAAACAAAACACCTACTAAAATGAGTAAAGGATAGCTTGGATCAATCCCTTGATGGCCACACCACTCACACTGGGAACACAACTACTCTGCAAAGGATAAAATGGAATGAGTGAGCTTAAGAAGTTAGTGAATGCCTAGAGTAACTGCTACGCAAACAAGTCGTTATGCATTAATCAGACAACATACAACATATTTCCATAACATCATTAACTAAGTACCATAATTCACATATCTAGCCATATTCCATGCATTCTTCTACACATCATTTATACGGACATTTAGGCATATATAAATTCTGATATGTATTAATCACATATAAGCACATATAATCACAGTGTATGATAATTTGGCTCTGTCGATTATGAAGCATAAATGGACTCTATCACCAATAATCGGATACACGGATCTCCAACACACCACACATAGACTCATAGAGTCAAACATATCCCATAAGTGAAGCATATAGCTAACGCTCTCTAACACACCTCACATATATATCCCAATGAATGGAGCTTAGCTCACATTCCCTTATCTCTCCAAAATTGTTCCTAGGCCTCAACGCCCCATATATCACAACACATATAAGTGAGTACTCACAATCCTATTGCATGCCAACTATATCTAACGGTCTTATTAAGTCATAAGGCCAAAATATCCATAATGTCATCAAATATTAGTTACCGATCATCCGCACACATTCACTTCATAATCATATCATTAGCGCATTATACACACTATCACGTGGCTTGAACGACATACCCTCATATTTACTGTCACAACAGTCATCACAACATGTTCATATTTCATCGCATCATAATTCCCTTTATCACAATTCACAAACATTTTCTTCACACATTTTTGGCATAGGTAAAAAAACACTTACACTTGGAATTTTGAGAAGAGGTTTATGCTACCTCTAAATTCCCAAAATACACAACAAATTGTTTACGAGCAGCTATTTCAAAACACTCACCGATTATCAACTTTCATTGAAAATCGAGAGCTTAAACTAGCTCTTCCTTCAACTCGTAGTAGGCTATATTGAATCCGAGGCTTCACACACAACAACCACATGATATACACAATTAAGTAATAGCCAAGGACTCACTTAAACTAATCCAAGTACAAGCCTAAACTACATTCTTATGTATCTAACCCTTTTAGCATGAGAACCTTAAAATTCAAATAACTCAGTCTACGCTTAATTTTTCTACACGAAATGAGTTTTATTTATCTACATATTCAACTACAACCAATTTCCAACCTTTAAGCTTCACAAAACTACATGTTTTAAGGTATCAAAATTTTTCGACAAGTTTTGGCTAGTATAACGAAAATTCATTAAAACGTTATAAATCTTTAACGAAATTTCAAAGTATGTTTACAAACCTTCTAATCATGTTAAAAATAATTGAAAAATACTTTAAAACCAAGTTTTTATCCACAAACCTAGAATTTACCATTAATGACCCATTTTTCAGCTTTTATTAAGAACATGTGTTTTAACGACTAAAAATTCAGTTTAAGGAACTAAATAATATTTAAAATTAATAAAGAGATGATTGGTTAGCTTGAATGCAAGAAAAATGATTATTTTGATGCAACCAGAAAAAGACCTACATTTGGAGAAGATGATGAAGTTTTAGGGTGATTTTCTTGGTTTTAATGGAGGTTTATAGCTAGGTGAATGGTGGAAATCAATAGGAATTGAGATTTAAAATAAAAAAATAGATTGGGAGAGGCTTGAGAGGTAAGAGATGACACAAGCAAAAGAGAGGAGCAATTTTTTGTGAAAAAAAGCTGTAGAATGGGGGGGTTTAGGTTCAATTTTAAAAATTGGTTTAATTACTTCATAAGGACTCACAACTTTGATTCTTTTACAAATAAGTTCTATTTCCAAAATTAAAGACATTCAAAACTCATTTCCAAAAATTGACTTAACTCTATGAAAACCATTGTTGAAAACATTATCAAGTACCAACCTTACAAAATTTCGAGCTTATATAGGCCAAAATTTCTAAAATACCCTTAAAACTCCTAGGCTCTATTTTGGGGTGTGACGTATGTTTTCTTAGTGCTTGCCAAATTTGTTATAGAAGAGACTCATTTGGTTCCATCAATTTTATAAGATTAAGGTTTTCCTTCTTCAAATGATAATTTTCTTCCACCAACTTTGAGTTGACATTGCACACTTGCTCCCATTTCTTAAGCATAGTCTTATAAGTCTTCATCCGTGCCACTCTCAAATGAAACTTATGTGTCTATTTTAGAAGTTATATGATATTTTTTTGTTTACTTTCAGTTCTTCTATAATCTTCTCATTTTTCAAGTTTACTTTCTACTGTTGCTAATAAAGATGTTGTTACATATAGATTTTTTTCCTTAATTAATCTCATTTTTTTTCTTGTATCTTTTTGACTTCTTGTTACCTGAAGTTTAGATTTTGGGAGGTTAGCTCACCTTAAAGGACATTGGGGTGACCTCAAGAATGGCAACTGGGTTTGTTGCTTTGGATATCAAATGTAGTATTTTGGTGGGTAGTATTGTGTGTAACTTGCATAGTAAAGATAATGGGGTCATATGGATTATTGGATCATAATAGTGGTTTGGCTATGATTGATGTGAGGAATATTGTTGCCTTGAGTTGTTTGAGGTTAGGATTAAGTTCATGTATCTTGTTATTGTTATTATTCATTTATGGGGATGCTTGGGCCAAAATGAGCCATGTCTATCCATGATAATCGCACCAAATTGAAAGGAAAAATGAGGTGGAGGCTAATGTGGTACTTCACCTAATGGGCCAAAAGCTGTAAGGTAAAGTTAATTACTGAGGGAGTAGGAACCAGAAAAAATGAAGGATGAAAGTATAATGAAAAAGGTTCAAAGAAAAGGATGAAAGGAAAGAGAAAATGATCCTTGCTAATGAGCAATAGGGGAATATAAATGGGTTAACCCTAGCCACACTGTGTATCCTATTGGTTAACCTGTCATTCATTGGTCCTATAGCTAATTAATAATAGATATCTTGTCAAAGTGACTAGATTATTAGAGGCAATTGAATTGCATACTCGTGAGAACCTAGTGGAACAATGCTAGAAGAGAACGCTAAACACTAATGAACTAGGTATCCCTAGGGAGGATGTCATTGATAGTGAGTATAACACTAACAAAATATGTGTGGGCAACGCATTGAAGATGCAACAAGATTTGAATGGCATTGTGCGAAATGTGAGAACAATGGAGATTGTGAATGGTGATGGTTACTTTTGGCGACAACTGGCCTCTCCCAAACTCACTCAAAAAAAAAAAAGGCATAAAAGCTTAACTTTTGTTTTGAATTCTTTACGGGAAAAAAAACACATTTGTATTGGGGGTTCCTAATTTTAACTTTCTTTTATGAATGTTTTTTTAGTTTACTTTTTACTTTTTACCTTTTACTGGGGGGCCAGTATTGTTACTTTACTTGAAGAAGTAGCAAAAGCTCAATTATAATCTGGTGTGCCAATCAATTATTTCTGCAAATATCACTGCTTTTAATGTGGTTTTAATTTAACTGGTCCTTCATTTTTGGAAAGTTAAAACATTAAATAGAAAATATCTTCTTATTTAAATTTTTAATTCTCTAAATATCTATAATCTGTAACAATAAATAAAAGTCATCCAAATTCATTGTGATCAGCAAGTAAATTGATGGTATTATTATTATTATTATTTTGGCAATTTCTCAGAACTGGTTACATGTCTGGACCTAGTGAACAATTTAGAGTATGAGGCATCAACTTAAAAATTTTGAATGTTAATGGTTTAAAATATGATTATATTAAAATTTACATTTAGTTTTTAATGTTGTTAGAAATTTTTACAATTATTTTATGGTATTTTTGTGTAATGTATTAATTTATATAATATTTTGCATATGATTATCATACTTTAATTTAAAGATTATGTTTGGGGTTTTAGTTTATAATGTATTTTACATTTCATTTTATTAAAAAAATAAATTTTATGTCTATTAGTCTTTTGTATTCAAAATATTATAAATTAATATAATTTTATTAATGTTTTTCATGTCAGTTTTGCAAGCGGTGAAAATCAACGTTTAGAAAAATTTTTCAACAATTTAAAATTTCTTTCCAGAAGCACAATATACCTTACAATTGGACACAACATTTGTTTATTTTCCATGTTAACTTTGTGACATATTTAATTGAAATTCATAATAGTTTGATTTTAACTCTATATTTATTTACTTAAGATATTAAAATATATAAATTATTTAAATAAATAGAAAAGAA
>CM025251.1:28748033-28758794 GCA_013677275.1 Gossypium schwendimanii
TTTAAATTTTGAAACTGATGTGAAATTTCTGTAATTATAGATATTAGAGTGTCATAGAAGGATGTTTCGAAATCGAAGCTCAAATTTGAAAGATATGACAATTTAAATTTTAAGGACTAAATTGAATAAAGGAAAAACTTTAGGGGCATTCAAAAAGTGAAATTGAACTATTCCATGCATATAATAAACATTACAAACAATTTGAAATTGATAAATTGAATTGAATTATCGTTTAGATTGAGAATTGAACCAAATTGAGGATAACCGAGGTAAAAGATAAAATTATCGGTTAGTCCTTGTAAATTCAACTTGTTTGCTAATTAGACCAGGTAGGATCAATGGTATGATTGTATTTAAATTGTTATATATTTGGATTACGATTTTGTGTATGTTTGATAGTAATTTGAATTGTTTGTAATTTGGTAAAAAAGTGAGATATTAACTAAATCGTAAAGAAATGATAAATTCACTAATAAATTGAATATAATGAATTGCAATTTGAGATTGATTAGTTGAATTGAATTGGTATGTAAATGTTTGATTTTTGAGATGGAGGACTAAATTGAATAGAATTGAAAATTTTACAATTTGCTTTAGTGCGACCAAGTTTACGACAATAGCATTGTACCTTGCTTCTACAACTATTCATCCATCCTTATTTGGCTTCTGCCTCACCATGTCTTCTGCCTCTAAAAGTAACTTCGCCAATGATATACCTTGCTCTAGTTTTTTATTTTGGTCCGATGACTCATCTTTTACTTGGAAATTATTTTCTTCTTTAATCTCCTGTAACTTATTGATCCTTGACTCATGAGCTTGCAAGGAACCCATTAGTTCATAAAAAAAAAATATAGATAAATTTTTTGACTCTTCAATTATAGCTTCAATATAACCAAAATATAGGATAAACTCCTTAAAACTTTTGCAACAACAATTTCATTACTAATTTCTTCATCATTAGATTTCATTTTACTCATAATTCTAGTAAACTCTTGGTAAATACTCATGCATTGACTCATAATTTAAAAAAATATTTTTTTATTTTTTTATTTTTTAATTTTGTTTTTAAAATTTTTAAGTAATATTAAAAAATAAGTATACTAAGTATGCAACATAATTAAAATAAAATAAAAAACACACTTGGGTTTCCTCCCGAGGAGTGCTTATTTAAATTCTAAGCTCGACTTTCTTTTTTAAGCTCATTATTAAGTCAGATTTTGGAGTCAAAGCTCTTTTCTTTTGTTATTAGTATCACCACCAAAATAAAGTTTGAGACAGTGATCGTTTACCTTGAATCTGTCATACTCAGGGTGTGTTACTGTCGCGTGTGAAATGATATGCGAATTGTGCAAGTATACATGTCAGTTCAACTAATAAAGTGATGAGTGAGTTTCGTTCCCACAAGGATATAATTGAGGCACAAAAGTGGTCAAGTTATTATAAAATGCAATTAATGCTTTGGTAAAGCTATGGTAAGTATGCAGTGATAATTCAAAGGAATGATGATGTATGTGATGGATGGAATTGATGAATAATTGGAAATGCTATGGCAAAAGTGAGAGCAGAAATGTAATGGAAATAACGAGAGTGATTATCCAAATAGCATGTAAACAAAGAATAAACAACTAAATATGTTGTGACAAAGATACTACGACAAAGAATAAGGATAAAGTGATGTTGATTTGGATGGTTAGGATTACTCAAAATCGAACCTTACTGTCAATAATGCCTTGGCAAAATCGTATGTAGTTTACTGTACAGAAGATGTTTTAAAATGGCCTACCTTTCACGAAGACAAAACCTCAAGTTACCATTCTTGTGTCTATAGGCTTTTTAGATATCTTGCATGGGTTCCTTTTGTATGATCGTGACTCCATGTCTAGAGTCGACTACATGTGTCAATCAAGATATACTTGCTCATTTCATTTAATTTTAATCCAACCAATCCAACCCTTTCAGAGTTGGAATAAGTTTTTAGTATGCAAACAACCCTTTATGTCTAGAGATCGTTACATTTTAATTAAGAAATAAGAATAATCAAATGAAAGAGTAAAGTAAATGAGATGTATACAACATTTATAAAAATAGTTAAGGTTTCATCGAAAGTAATGCTAACCCTATGAGATTTAGCTCATGGGTTGGGAAATAAAATTCCAAACCAAAATATTATATGACATTGTGTTCAACTACTTCAATTCAATCTTTGAAGGAAATAGCAGAAGAACTTTGGGAAGCAACTTTCTCTTGCTTAGTCTACACTTTAGCAGCACAACATCCTATGATGGCTAAGAAGGACTGCCTTTGACTTCCTGTCCTTTGTGCAGTCGAACCCATATTCACACCTAAGGATCTCTTTCACTTTTTCTTCACCGTTTGTGAGATCCACTTCATCGGTTTTTATAGATAAATTAGGCTACGGTCGGCTCACAGTTCATGATTATTTTCTCCTCTTTTAGGAGGGTTTATCTGGTACAAGTTTGAATTTTAATTTGCACTACTAAGCGAAAAATGTTGACTTGGTCTTCCCGGTATTGCCACGGTATTCGTGCTGGCAAACTGTCTACACTTTGCCCTAACAAAACTTCACTCCTTTATTACCTTATTCCAAAACCTATTCCTGCCACATCAACACAAAAATAAACTTCACCACAAGTGATTAAAAGCACCCAATTCCAATACAGTCCAAGTCCTAATGTAATATTAAATTTACTAACTAAAATCTCCTAAAATGTAACAAAATGTACTTAAGTACAAACAATCCTGAAATGTTCTATATGAGAATATGTTCTATACAACAAATGGATTTGACCATATTGACTTAAGTTCCTTCTGCAGGGAACATTCGTGGATTTAAATTGTCCAGTAGCACTTTGTCTCCAACTTTGATTTGGTTTGTCCACTTTACATGCACACCATGTCATTAATTTGTTACTTATTTAAACATTCTCGGGTTGGCATCAGCCTTTGTTCTCTAATTCATCAAGCTGCACCATTCGTTCTCCACTCGTCCCTTGATTTTTATCACATTGAAAAGGATACGATTTTAATACATATTCGTGAGTGATTTATTGCAAAGAATGTTGAGCCGAATGATTACTAACAGAAACAGAATAACAAGTATCATCTCGCTTACTAGAAACTCTCACAACATCACGTGCTTGAAGGCTAATCTTTTCATCACCTACCCTTAGCACAAGTTCCCCATTACCCACATCAATAATAGTTCTAGTAGTGGCTAAAAAGGGTCGACCTAAAATCATGGGTACCTCAATATCCTCATCATGTCCAATATAATGAAATCAACATGGAATATAAATTTATCAACTTTAACAAGTACATCTTCAATAGTGCCCATAAGATACTTAATTGATCTGTCAACTAATGGAATACTCATCCTAGTGGGTTTTGGCTCCCCAAGACTAAGTTGTTTGAACATTTGTTAAGGCATTAGATTTATACTAGCACCCAAATCAGCCAAAGCTTTTTCAATATTTAAACTACCAATAAAATAAGGGATAGTAAAACTCTCTGGATCTTTCAGCTTAGTGGGTAATTTGTTTTGGAGAATGCCTGAGCACTCCTCGTTAAGCTTCACAATGGACAGTTCATCTAACTTCCTTTTATTTGTTAACAGCTACTTTAAAAATTTTGTATACTCGGGCATCTACGAAAAAGGTTCAACAAAATGTAATTTAATCTGTAAGTTTTTTAAAATTGCAAGAAATTTACCATATTGTTCGTTCATGTGGTCTTTCTTCACTTTTTTCGGATATGGAATTGGCAGTTTATATTTTTTGACGGTCAGTTTATGCTCTTTATTACATTTCTCAACCCCATCATTTTTCTCAATAGCTTCTAGATTCAACTTCTTTTTAGGCTTGACTAATACCTTTCCACTTCATAAAAAGATTGCATTGACTTGTTCTTTTAGGTTGGTTTTAGTGTTACTAGGTAAACTACCTTGTTATCTCTCCAAAACCAATTTGGCAAGCTGATGAATCTAATTCTCGGGTCCCTAAATAGATGCCTATTGATTCCTCAAAGCTATCTTAGTATTTTGGAATCTAGTTTTAGACATTGAAATAAATTTCATTAACATCTATTCCAAATTTGGCTTCGTTTCTTGCTGATAAAGTTACTAAAAACCCAAAAGGGGTCGTGACCTTTGATTTCCTTAACCACCCGAAGAGAAATTTGGATGATTCCTCCATCCTGAATTATAATTATTTCTATAGGGCTTATTATGAGGTTTAGAATTGTTTCCCATAAAGTCAACTTGCTCATGCTCCATGTTACAACTAAAGGGTAAACATTTCGGATTGATCATCCTCGCTCTAATCACATCACATTGCATTACTGGATTCATCTACTTAGCATACTCAAACCATTAATTTTTTTACTCAATGCTTCTACCTAACTTTCCAACATAGAAATTTCCTCTATATTAAAAACACTGGCTGCCTTAGTAGACTTTGTTCTTATAACTTGTCACTAATAGTTATTCAGTGCCATCTTTTCAAAAAATTCTTTGGTTGCCTTAGGTGTTTTATTCTTTAGTGTTCCACCTGCTGCTATATCCATTATATGTCTAGTCGAAGGATTCAAACCATTGTAAAATGTTTGGACTCGAAGCCATTAAGGTAACCCATGGTAAGAACAACTTCTCAAAAGACCCTTAAATCTCTCACATGCATCATACAATGTCTTAAGCTCAAATTAAGCAAAAGAAAAGATGTCATTCCTCAACTTAGTTGTTTTGACCGGTGGAACATACTTTAACAGAAAATTCTCAGTCATCTGAGCCTAAGTCGTGATGGAACCTCGTGAAAGTGAATTCAACCACTACTTTGCCTTGGTCCTCAAACAGAATGGGAACAACCATAAGCGTATGGCATCATCAGTAACACCATTAATCTTAAATGTGTCATAAATCCCTAGAAAGTTAGCTAAATGAGCATATTTACATTTTTTAAATAAGCCAAATACTTTGCAGCAGAAATTCTTAAAAGATTATATTTTGAAAACCAGGTTTGTTTTCTTAAAACTGATTATTTACAAGAACACAGACATTTTCGATAAAATCATTTTACAAGTATCACGTGAAAATCGAAAATAAAATCCAAACCAAAAATAATCCCAAATGTCTAGAAGTCTAAAACTTACAAAACTCTTAAACTAAAATTTTAAATAAGTCAAGTTTAAAATAAATTGAGTTTACGAAAATGTGGACATAACCGAGCTCCCGTCGCACCGACCCACCTAAGTCTAAGGGTTACCTGAACGTAACAGACAAACAGATAGTGAGTTTTCATAACTCAGTGTGTAACTTAAAAGAAAATAGATTTGCAGATTTATTTCAAGATTTATTACATAGTAAAGTAGATACAGATGTATAACTCATACAAAATCAGAATCATATGCAAATTTACAATCCTGCCCCCATCCGTTATCCACCATCTTTGACCATCCCTACACACCATATAGGGTTTTAAAGACCCATCCAACCCTGCACACCACTTAGTATCGATAAGACACTTTTTGAATATTTGCAGTAGTGCTGCTAAAATAGTGGGTGAGATATTGCCTTTCATAGACCACTTCCTCCACATAATATATGTCCCACCCCAAAATAAGATATAAACAGAACAGAAATCATGCATAACATATCAAATACATATCACTTTTCGGGTTACTTATAACCTATTACAAGGTTTACTTATCATATGGCGTCTTTAATATACGAACAAATATCAGATTTTATATCAACAGATGACTGAATTTCATATTTTATAGTCTATTTGATCACATATCGATCCTATAGAAGGCCCACAGTCGATCGGGACAATGTGCACGGCCCTAAGGTAAATTTTTGAATTTTGGCCCTACACGACCCAAATTGCCTAGCCCGTGTGGCCTACATGGTCTGGCACAAGGCCTACACATGCCCGTGTGGCACACACGGCCCAAAATGGCCTAGACCATATGTCACACACGGCCCAACACATGGCTGTGTGTCACACATGGCCTACCACATGGCTGGGTGGCTTCGATAGTGCCCAATTTTGGGTTTCATAGTTCATTGTTTTCCGAGTTCTCGTTACACACCTAGCTTAATTTTGATACGAATGTAACCACGTGATTCCCAGTACCTAAAAATACTGTCCCAATGATTAATTTAGTAATCGATTTACAAATTCAAAACAAGAATTGATAGTGAAATTAGCCTCAATCTGACCTAGAAGTTTTGGCTGGATCTCGGAGGTCACATTTGTCACTGAAGTGATCTAAAAGAAATTTTACAACATGAATTGTTAAAATCTCATACGAACATAGTTTGCTAAAATTGAACTAAACTGTTTATGACTCAAAACAGAAAATTTGGGTTACGTTAAAAACATTCAGAAATATAATTCTGCAGTTTCTAAAATTCAGTCCAAAACAGCACTTTACGAAAATAGTCCACAATTAAAGTTTACGAAAATCCAGAATTAAATCGTATACTACAATTCTTATAAATTCCTATAGTCTAAAAGACTTCAAAAAACTAAAAATTTAATCAAAACCCCTATTTTAGCTAATTTGAAACTTATCCATCTGAGACCTCTAACCGCCGAGTCCAAGCTTCAGAACGTGAGGGTACCTGAAAGGGGAAAAAGTATGGGGATGAGCTTAGTGTGAGTTTGAAACACAACAGAAAACAAACGACCGAGTGACACAACAAAATATACCTGCGTAGCATATGTTTACATATCAAATGCAAATACCTCTACGACAGTCTGATACACGAACAATTATCATTAACAAATCAAACGCATTAATGTTATCGTTTCATACATTCATATACTCAAATGCATCAGTATAGAAACATAACGATCTACATATAGTTAATCTCATAATCATACAGACAAACTTGACAGAATGTGAAATGAATGCAATAGTATAAAACCCGCCCCAACCAACCGAACACCACTTTGACCACCTTGCACACCACATATGAGCTATAACGAGCCCATCCACCCTGCACACCACATAGAAATTTGAAAGGCTCATCCACCCTACACACCACAATGTGGAACTAAGCCACTTTGATAGCAATATGCAACTGAATTGCCATATGTATATGTTACGGTATCACCACTAATAAGTAATGCAGTTAAACTGTCGGATCAGACTTCCTTCTCTTCTAAACCAAAAACCTAGATTTTCATGCATATGATCAATATACACAGCTTACAAACAGTCACACAACAATTAAACATAACAAAGGTGCACACACTCAATTGACCATAGTCGGAATCAATTATGACGATACTTAATTACATAGTAACATCATTTAGTACTTAAACAAATCATTAAATCAAAGTTATGATTACGAAAAATGCATAAGTTCGGGCTGAAACAAAGTGCAGTGCATGCATGGCTGTATGGAAATCTCACACGCCCGTGTGGTTGAGGGACACGACCGTGTGTTTAAACACATGTCCATGTGGATATCAACTAAAATCTCTAAATCCCCAAATCGAAGCCATACGGTCGTGTGGCACCAAAATTTGCCCGAAAACCCTAATTCCTAATTTTACATGGCCGTGTGAACCGCCCGTATGGCCACCTGTGTGGTCAGAAAACCACACTGAAACAAGCTAAAAAATGTGCTTTTGGCAACGAAACGGACCCCAACCTTTGATAATTTAGAGATACACCAAAAACACACAAAATTTCAAGCAATTCCACAACAACTGACACTTCAATTAGTCAATTTCAAAACATACAAAATAAGTCGAATTGAAGAGTTTCCAAATACACACCTGAATTTGAAGATTTAATCACCCAAAAATGATCGACGCCTCAAATCCACCAATTTTGAAAACCTCATTAATCAATATAAAACCTTAAGCAACTAATATAAAATTTAGAGAATAATCAACAAAACAATGCTAATACTTACCCAGAAACTTCTGTCGATGAAATTGTAAAACAAATCAAAAGAAATGGAGTAAAAGCAAAAGAGAAAAATTCCAGTCGAGACAAAAACAAACCACGAAAACGGAGCAGAAGAAGAAAATCAAAGATTAAAAAGAAAAAGAAAAAAAGTGAAAAGAGAGGAAAAGAACGTGTATGTGAGGGAGAAGAGAATGTGAGAAAATATTTTTGGCCTTTTTCAAATAAAATTAAAAATAAACAGATATTTTAAAACTTAAAAAAAATCTAAAATAAAATAAAATATTTTTTTTTCAAAACTCCCATAAGGGTTCGACCCCTGAACCCAAAGGTAAACTAACACACATCCAACCATTGAACCACCAGGCTCATTCTGGCATTAAAACACAGAAACAAACACAATTGCTCAACCTACTCGCTGATCCTAAACACATACTTCAAAACTTCTAACCCTAAATTCTAAGATGTTACAGCCTCTCAATTTCGAACAACGCATACATACATTTATCGCCAACAAATAGCAATCATACGACACTTAAATCGCTAGAGGAGCACCGATCGTTCATTAATTTTCCCCTATTCGAGCATTAAAATGAACAAAACATTAATAAATTTTCCGTTACAAGAATAACAAAAGCCCCCAAATCACACAATTAAAGAACTACCCAACAACTTACCTATCCAGAACGAATCGAAGAAGCCAAATGGACAGCACCCATAGCCACAAACACGATGGACAAGGATCAAAGAAGAAAATAAAATGGGAAAAACCAGAAGGAAAAACGTCAGAAGGAAATTGCAAGGAAAAAGAAAAAGAATGTTGGAAAGAAGAGAGGAATTTTAGGAAACAAAACAAAATTCAAATTCAAATTCAAAAAAAAATTATCTAAACTTAACAACCAAATCCCACAAAATCCAACACATTAAGCATCATCCAACTACCAAAGAATTTCAATCACTAACCCTTTACTACACAACCAGCACGCACATACAGAAGCAAAAATTATTGCCATTTACCCATCTAGGGATTCAAACATAAGATCTTAGGGCAAGCTAACACTTTACCAGTTGAACCAGTAGGTTTATTCTGACATGAGTTGACCGAAAATATAATATAAGCCAATCAATTAAGGACAAGGCTAGGATAAAAAATAATTGAATTTTCCCAAAATCAAATTTGAACCCATGACCTCAAACTCACACCCAAATCACTTAACCACTGAAGCAGATACTTGTTTATGAAGAAAATTAATGAATCAAAACTTAAGACTTTTGAGATGTTACATGCAATTTCTGAATGCATGTATGATTTGTGTATATCTGGATATATGGATAGTGTTTGCATGTGCATTGGGGTGGGATTATGATACGATGGAAGAAGTGACGACAGTTTAATGATATGTCTTATCTAGTGGTTTTAACCACATATCTATTCTGGTGGCTTGACCACACTTATCTGATTCTAGCAAACTACTGCATTATTTTTGGTAGCTTGATTGCAATATCATGAAAAGTGACATACGCTCACTTATAGGTGTGCAGGGTTGGATGGGTACTTATTACCCTAATTGATGTGTAAGGATGGATGAAGATGGTGTGTAGCAGATGAAAGTAGGATCTATATCTATTCTAAAACAAAGTAATGCATTGCATGATATGCCATGCCATCTGTATCTGATATGATTATCATGTTGTCTTGCATAGTATGCCATGTTGTATTCTATTCAGTATCTGACTTCTATGTGAATTGTGCTATCTGTTATGTTTTTAAGGGCTAAGTTACACACTAAGCTTGTTAGCTCACCTCCTTCATTTTTTGACTTCTCAGGTAATCAACAAACTTAGGATCAGACAGCACACAGGAGCTCGGTTTGATTTTCTGGTTAAAAATAAGACAACTTATGTTTTATTTTAAAACTATTCTAGATTTTTAGGACTTTTTAGACTGTAAATTATTTTGGGACTTTGTTTTTCGATTTGATTTTATTTTGTTGAATTTAGTAATTATTATTTCAAATTGCAAAATCATATGTTTTTATAAACTAAGTCACTGATTCTGAAATTTAATAACTTAGAAATTTCCGCTGCAAATTAAAGTAATCACTTAAGTATTTTTTCTGTAATGAAATAAATAGTTTTAACGAGTATTTTCCTAAAAAGAAATGAAAAGTGATTTATCAAAATTAACATTGTCAAAACATATGTTTTTTTAATTCAATCTAGGTTTACAACGATTATGTAATTCTTCAAGATTCGACCATAACGTCTAGGCTAGGTGTGGGGTGTTACAAAATCTCAAGCAGATGCTCACAATTTTTAATCCAAACAATAAAATTTCAATGCTTGGAGTCCAACAACTAGTGACACAAACTAAGATCCTATTACTCTTGAATAAAATTGTGCTGATAATGTATTATAAAACAAAGAGAAATATAGAATAAACAAGAGAGAATAATACAAAAATAAAATGATGATTCAACTTTTACCTAGGATATCTAAAAAACCTATACATGCCCTCTATTTATAGGGCCTCAACAACCATAAGTTACAAAACTCTAATAAACATAATTAAGGTATCTTATAATTTTTTAGAGGTTACAAGATTCGCAAGAAAATGAAATATTTGGAAGTTATGGGAGCTATAGAACATCTATTTTACAACATTATAAAATATTTTTATTACTAACGTGTACTAATTTTATCATTATATATAAATTTTGGTTACTTATATATTTGTATTTACCTTAATAAAAAATTATTCATTTATTTTTATTTTAAATAAAATCATATAATTAGCAATATCTTTTTGTATATATAAGTCGT
>CM025251.1:28788751-28804036 GCA_013677275.1 Gossypium schwendimanii
AGTTTATTTATTAAAATAATACTTCTATAAATAAAATATATATATTTAAAATATACTCTGTGATAAGCGAATAAAGGGTATTACAGTATCTACATACGGATAGTATCCGCCAACGAATACTTCGAGAAAGGGAAATTTTTACTCAACCTATAGTGGTGTTTCTTTTAAATAGTCTAAGTAATTTGGTCATGCAGTGTTGGTTGAACCTTGATGAGAGGTTGTACTTCTGTGGAACTCACTAAGTTCTTATGAACTTAGTTTCTTTTTCTTATTTTCAAGTGTTTAGGTTGAAAGATTATATCTAGAAAGGGATTCAGCTAGAATTGTGGCCTCTTTCATAAGCCATCTCTTATTTATGCTCGTAACATGTTTTTGTTGGGGATAAGAAAAATGTTAAAATTCGCCAATTACTAAATCTAAGACTTGCACCTGAACAATTGATTTTGTACTCTTGGGCTCTTAAGAGCAGTATTATCGAGGCACTCCGCCAAATTGTGTTAATGGAGACAACCAGTCAAAAATGAATTTTGAACTTTTGAATGAGAATTAGCATATTTTATCTTTTATTTATATATCAATGATTTAAGGGCTTTCGCCAAATGTTTGATTAGATTTTGTTTATTTGTACTTAGCGTATTACTGTATAAAGTGCATTTTTAAAGCTTATATGTCGTTTGATATTTTGGGTTAACACCACAGTATGTAGAGTAGTTTGCTAAACTCGAGGTGTTAGAATTTTTATTTCGTTCGCTTGCCCGATTGTTCTTAAGTGTAACGCTCCATACTCGAATCAGGAGATTGGGTCGGGTGTAGGGTGTTACAGTTTTATTGGTATAAAAGCTTTGGTTTAGCTAATTCTCGAAAACCAACATTAGTTAGAAACCCCGTGATGCATGTTACATAATTCTGGCTTAATCTCTTATAGTGTTGCTAAATTAAGTTTGTGTTTTGTAGCAAAGAAAAGAAAATTTTCGTTGAATTCAAGAAATGCTAAAGGAAAGGAGGTTGAAAGCAATGCTTTTCCTCAAGAAAGTAATCTAAGTCCCACAGTAAGCCTGGGAGCTTTGGAAGCAGAAGCTAGAAAAGCCCTCCTAGAAATGATAGGTCTCTATATGGGGCAATGGTTTGATCGATATATGGGTGATTCTCAAACTTCTACTCACCGTTGACCTGATGAGGTAGTGAGGCCGAAAGAAACAGTGACAAAAACTGAAGTTGCACAACCATTAAATCCTACATCCCTTGTTCTCGTTGTAACAATTTCCCTTGGAGATCTAGTGGAGGTAATTTGCAAGCATGGGACGAAAGAATTCAAAGAAAGTTAGGAAGATGACCCGATGGTACCTGAGAATTGGCTCTTATGAGTCTTTCATATGATAAAACAGTTGCAATGCTCTCTAGCTGATAGTCTTCTATGCATAATTTCCCTATTAGAAGACAAATCTTATCAATGGTGGAATACTATAACCAGTATCATTCTCAGAGATAAAGTGAACTGAAAATTTTTCTTGAAGAAGTTCAGAGAGAATTTTATTAACAAGCTCTTTATTGAGAAGATGAAGAAGAATTCTTAGGGTTCAAAAAAGGGAAAATGACAATGTTTGAGTGTGAGCGAGAATTCATCCAGTTAAGTAGATACACTGAGGATTTGGTCTCAAATGAGGAATGCCTTTGTATCAAATTTGAAGGATGGTTGAATGAAGAACTCCGTATGCTATTGTCTGCATTAGACGTTCAGGATTTTGCTGCTCTATCAACAAAAGCTCAAAGAATGGAGTTCGTGATTCAGGAAAGAAACAAAGGTAGAAACAGGGAGAGGAAAAAACGCAGAGCCTCTGGTGCATTTTCAAATGTTGGATTTATAAAGCATAGGGATGTAAAGGTTTATTCTACCACACTAGTAATGGAGTCTCAAATAGTTGGTTTCCATAGAGATCGAAGTGGACAGCAAGCCACTTCTATGGCTTGTACGAATGGATCAAGAAAGATGAAGGTCCCTAAATGCAATAATTATGGGGAAAACCATGTAGGAACATGCTAGAAAGTCATAGGGGCTTGTTTCATTTTTGGAACACTCGATTATTAGAAATAAGATTGCCTAGCTAGGGGAGGAGGGAATACTAAACATTCTTTTAAGTAGCCCGTGAGTCTTAGTAGGAGGTGAAGACTAGAACTATTGCAAAGTCAAGGTCTGTGCAGGGAACTCCAAGAAGGAACGTAAAAAAGCTTAGACTGAAGGCCTCAGCCAGGGTTTACGTGATGCAAACAAAGGAAGAGGTTGAGCCCTCGATGTCATTATTTGTAATTTTTCTTTATTCAACAAAAATATTTATGCATTGATAGATCCTGAATCTACTCATTCATATATATATGTGATAAGTTTGTGGATGGAAAAAGTCTTAAGGTCGTCCTTCTTGAGACTAGTGTGATAGTTACCAATCTGCTCGGTCATAGTACCATTGTCAATAAAGTAATAAAAGATCAGATTTTGGGGGATATGTCTTTTTGTCAGACTTGATGTTGCTGAGTTTCCATGAGTTTGACAATATCTTAGGGTTGGATTAGTTGACCTGGCATAACGCGGTTGTTGAATGCAAATCTAGAGGTGTTAGGCTATTAACTACAGATGGAAAAAATGTGTTTATAAATAATATAATCTCGATTGTTACAGCTCAAAAGATGATTGTGAAAGGCTAAGACGTTTATTTGGCGTACATCTTAGATTCAACAATGGCGAAAGAAGATTTCAACTGGGTGCCAATTCTGAATGAGTTTCTGGATGTCTTTCCCGAAGAGTTTCTAGGGATATTGTCGAATAGAGATGTAGAGTTTTCAATTGAAGTTGTGTTGGAAACTTGTCCTATTTCAAGTGCACCATACTGAATGGTGCTACTAAAATTGAATGAGTTAAAGGCTCAATTGCAAGAGTTGTTAAACAAAGGATATATCTGGCCTAGTGTTCCACTATGGGGTGTGCCAGTCTTATTTGTTAAAAAAAAGGATGGGTCTCTTCATTTATGTATAGATTATTGACATCTAAACAAGGTGACCATCAAGAATAAGTACTAGTTACCCATAATTGAAGACTTTTTTGATTATTTGAGTAAAGCCAAAGTGTTTTCGAAGATTGATTGTCGTTCGGGGTATTACCAAGTCAAGATCAAGGGTGATAATATTCCTAAAAATATCTTTCACAGTCACTGCAGGCATTATGGATTCCTTGTAATGCCCTTCGGTTTGATGAATGCATCATCCGTGTTTATGGATTTGATGAATTGGGTTTTCCAGCCCCATCTTGATTACTCTGTAGTTGTCTTCATCGATGATATTCTGGTTTATTCAAAAAGTAAAGTAGAGCATGCAAATCACTTGCGAATAGTTTTAAATATCCTTCGTGAAAATAAGTTATTCGCCAAGTGTAGCAAATGTGAATTTTGGCTAAAATAAGTCAACTTTTTAGGCCATGTCATTTCAATGTTTGGATTCAAAGTGAATTCTGAAAAGATTAGAGTTGTGTTGGATTGGAATCCGCCAAAAAATATCATTAAAGTACGTAGTTTTCTTGGGTTGACGAGTTATTACAGAAGGTTTGTAAAAGGATTTTCTATGATTGCAACACCTTTAATGCGACTCCTAAGGAATGATGAAAAGTTTTCCTAGTCTGATGAATGCTGAAAGAGTTTTGAAAAGTTAAAAAAGGCATTAATCAAACCCTCAGTGTTAAGCCAACCAAAATCAAAAGCGGAATATGTAGTGTTTACCGATGCGTCCCTAAATGGTCTGTGATGTATGCTTATGCAAAATAGAAAGGTGATCACATATGCCTTACGCCAGCTCAAGCCTCACGAGAAGAACTATCCAACACATGGTCTGGAATTGGCTACGGTTGTTTTGGCTTTAAAAATTTGGAAATACTATCTTTATGGAGAAAAGTGTCGTATATTCACCGATCACAAGATTTTGAAGTATTTGTTCACCTAGAAGGAGCTGAATCTACGTTAGTGGCCATAGATGGAGTTGCTGAATGATTATGATCTAACAATCAAGTACCATCCAGGGAAAGCAAATGTGGTGGTCAATACGCTGAGTAGAAATACTATTACGGTCAAATACTGGAATCCTAAGAAAATGATGTGTGATGTGGAGAAGTAAAGAAGTGGATAGAATTAGGCAACGCTAGAAATTTTAGCCTTGGAAAGGAGGGAGAGCTATATTTCATGGGAAGATTATATGTTCCTTACGGGGATGATATAAGGAAAGAAACTATAAGGGAAGCTCATCAAGGACCCTTTTTCACTCTATCCAAGAAGTGTGAAAATGTATCCAGATTTGAGAAACTTGTTTTGATGGCTAGGAATGAAAAGGGAAATATCAAAATTTGTGACAAAATGTCTAACTTGTCAAAGAGTTAAGGTGAAACATCAAGTTCCTTCTAGTACGCTATATCCACTAGAGGTTCCTGAATGATAGTGAGATATAATCACCATGGGTTTTGTTTCAGGTTTACGTCTTAGTGCGTTGAAGAGGAATTCCAAGTGGGTGATCGTTGACTGGTTAATGAAATCAACTTATTTTGTGGCAGTATGTACGAACTATTTGGTGGAATAGCTTACGCAGTTGTATATTTCACAAATAGTTCGTCTTCTTGACATTCCCTCGTCAATTATTTCTGATCATGATCCCAAATTGACGTAGAGATTTTTGAAGCAACTACAGATGTCTCTTGGAACTAAGTTTTGGTTCAGCACTACCTTTCAGCCTCAAGCTGATGGTCAGTTAAAAAGAGTAATTCAAGTGTTAGAATATATGCTAAGTAGCTGCGTGGTCGACTTTAGAATGAATTGGGAGAACTACTTGCCTTTGGCATAGTTCGCCTATAAAAGAAGTTTCCACATCAGTTTGGGCATGTCTGCCTTTAAGGTGTTATATGGAACTAAATGTAGGTTTCTAGTCTGCTGGTTATAGCTTAATGAAAAGAAGCTTGTTGGTCTAGAATTGGTTCGCGCAATAAAAGAGAAATTGTTAATCATTAAGAATTATTTGAAGACTACGTAGGATTGCCAAAAAGTGTATGCGGATCAAAAAAGGAAAGATGTGTCTTATGAAGTTGTCGACAAGGTATTTCTCAAGGTCCCCCTTAGAAGAAAATCATTCGTTTTGGGTTAAAAGGGAAAATTAGCCCAATGTTTGTTGGACTTTATGAGGTATTCAAGCACATAGGACCAGTGGCATATCGTTTAGCATTCCCTCCAGAATTGTCCAAGATCTACAACATATTCCACGTGTTAATGCTAAGAAGATACCGTTCCAATCAAGATCATGTGGTACAACTAGGGACATTAGAAGTGGAGTCAAACTTGTCATACAAAGAAGAGCTCGTTTGTATTTTGGATAATGAGATAAAGATACTAAGGAATAAATAAATTCCCTTAGTGAAAGTTCTATGGAGGAACCATAAGGTTGAAGAAGCTACGTGGGAGTGAGAAAGCACCATGAAAGAGCAGTACCCTCACCTCTTATTGGGTAAAAAATTTCGAGGAAAAAATTTCTTTAAGGGTGGGAGAGTTGTCACACCCTCACCTGGCAAACTAGTATTTTTGGAAGCATGTGCTGGCAAAACCACCTAAGTCGCAAGATTTAGATTGGTTAGCATTGGCGAATTCTCTTGCGAAGTATTTCGCTAAGCTTTACCGAACGTGCAAACTTTGATTCTACAGTTGACAAGTTCTTTATTTGGCGAGATCCTTGTTGGATGGATCCTCCTACCAATAAGTCTGCCACTGGTATTTTGTGTTACTGTAAATGTATTATTTGTGTTAGAAAACGTGGTTAGAGGGACACGTTTAAGTTATGTGGCATCCTAGTGGAAGTAACGTTTCAATAACCAGGACACTTGGAGAACCTCGTAGTATGTGAATAATTAGTTGAAGCATGTATGCATGGATACTGATTAGAGAACCTACCTAGAGTGGGATTAGGATTAGAGTTTTCTATAAATAGGACAACCTGATAGTGGAGAGAAGACTTTTACTTTCATTGTCTCTATTCAATTTCGTTATCCTCGAAGAAAACTCAAAAGTGATTTTCATTGTTAACAGAGGAACTGATCATTACGCTTATAGATACTACATTCTCTAAGTTGCCTACTGGTGAACTCTTAAATCCTTCTTTAAGTTCTACCAGATAAGAAAAGGTAGTCGTAAGAGCTGTTCATTATGGTTTTCATCTGAAATACTGGATAGGAAGAAAACTTCCCTCTGGAAATTGTTTTCATGTTTACAGATTCTTACTATTATGTTAATTTTTTTTTGTTTTTGTACTTAAAAGAGTTATTTGATTGTTTTTAGCCAAATAAATAGGAGAAGGTCCCATTGCAAAGGGAAAAGAACTGGTCGAGTAGGTAAAACCCTGTGTGAAGCTTCTGGTGAGTTCCTTTGTACTTTGTGCATGATAACTGTATCATCATGTTTAACTATCCTATTGTTTACTTAGGTGAGTTGTCCTTACCTTTGGTTTTGGTGTGTCTTCCAAAGGAATGTGGAAGTGAGAAGTTGCATATACTGGTAATGTCGGTAAATCATGGATATGAGTCTTACATGTGCATTGGTATGAATACTCTTTCCTTAGGGCATAAGCTTCATATTTAGATCAATGAAAAGAGGTATCAGAGGGTTGGTATGTATGATGGTGAAAAGAAGAAAGAAGAATCGTTACTATATTATTTTGCCTCTAGTATGGCATACTGATGAAAATCGTGACTAATGAATAGTTGGCCTTGTGGGGGAACACTTAGGAGTTCAAATTACCAAGGAGTATTTGTGGAGGTTTGATTGGTATAATTGGTCTACTAGCTCCACAAAGCGGCATGATGGAAATTTAATCTTGGCTCTTCGGAGCAAGGATCAGAAGCTAGCACAATGAAGGGTTGCATTAGAATAAAAGTACATAAATGTGTTTAGACAGTGTTTGGATATGTGCATAAAGTATAAATAGTATGTGGAAGTGGTCATAAAAGTTAGTTTGAAATGACGACATGCTAAAAGAGTCTTCACGGCATGTGTCTGCTAAATATTGGTATCTAGTAGCAAATGGTATCTACCAATTGACTGTATCCACCTGTGGATGGTATCCGCCAGCGGATACTTTGAAAAGGTGAAATTTTTACTTCACCTGCAGTGGTGTGTCTTTTAAATAGTCTAAGTAATTTGGTCATTCAATGTTGGTTGAACCTCGATACAAGGTTTTACTTCTGAGGAACTCACTAAGTTCTTATGAACTTAATTAGTTTCTTTTTCTTATTTTTAGGTGTCTAGGTTTGAAGATTATATCTAAAAGAGGATTCAGCTAAAACTGCGGCCTATTTCATGAGTCATCTCTTATTTACGCTCGTAACATGTATTCGTTAGGGGTAGGACATATGAAGGATTCTGACAGTTACTAAATCTAAGACTTGTACCTAAACAATTGATTTTGCACTTTTGGGTTTTTAAAAGCAATATCACTAGTGCATTCCACCAAACTATGTTTGATTTGACATTGTTTATTTGCACTTAGCGTATTATCACATAAAGTGTGCTTTTAAAGCTTATGTGTCGTTTGATATTTTGGGTTAACACCACAGTATGTAAAATAGTTTGCTGAAATTGAGGTGTTAGATTTTTCATTTGGTTTAGTTGCTCGATTTGTTCTAAAGTGTGACGCTCCATACCTGGATCCGGCGATTGGGTCAGTGTAGGGTGTTACATTTTTATACTTGAATTATTGTATGTAGCTAAAAATAACGTTGGTTCATCCAAAGATAGAGGAAAGGTGAGAGTCAAAGAAGAATAACTAATCCCTGATTTGTGTTTTATGATTTGAATTTAATAGATCTATATATGTCTTGTTACAAACTAGATTGATTAGGGCAACAACCCTACTTTTCTCATATTTGGTACATATATGATGATATGAAATGGTATGTATCGAATTGAGCTTGATATAATAGGTTATATATATGAAACTATGGTATGAGGATCATATATATATTTATATGTTAGATAACATTGGTTACCCTATTAATGGTCTCGGGGTAGAGTGTAATACCCTTAACCCAAATCCGTCGCTGGAATAGGGTTACGAAGCATTACTGAGAACTTTTAACTTAAAACATGCGATTAAAATCATTTATAAAACATATCATATTCCATTCAAACACATGCATAACGTCCCTTTTTCTTGCCCTCGAGGCCGTAGAAACACTTTGGAAACGATTCGGGACTAAATTGAAAACATTTAGAACTTTATGGAAAAAGATAAGAAAATTCTTACTACAAGGGTCACATAGCCGTGTACCCAGGCCGTGTGACTCATAAGGCTGAGACACACGCTCGTGTCTTAGACCGTATAGGCATTCGAAGTAGGGACATACGGCCGTGTCCCAGCCCGTGTCCGTACCCGTGTAACTCTCTAACTTGTTTCACACGGCCAAGCCACACGCCTGTGTGCCAGGCCATGTACTCTTAAAATACAACCTTTAAAAACCTACAGGGGACACATGGTCGTGTCGCGTGACCGTGTGTAATACACGACTAAGACACACACCAGTGTCTTAGGCCATGTAGACAAGAAATAGGCTATTTCCCAGCCATTTCCTTTACCCTAAACTTCCTCACACATACCAACCATTTGTACCAATTTCAAGCATTCAAAAATGTACCTAAAACATGCATAATGTAGCTAAATTAATATGGTATCTATCCATACAACCAATATGCCCAAAAGGCACCTCAATCATAAATACCAAACATGTTAAAACATTTGCATAATTTTAGCCAATAACCAACCATACATTTCTCATCCAATTTCCTTACCAAATTTTCCACCATGTCCACATGTCAAAATCATATACAAATATACCAAAATGGTCACCAAAACATACATCAATTTGGCCATTTTGATATCAACCATGAAAGCACCAAAATGCCAAAAGCACACCAACCATTAAGGCATAAAAATAACGTGAGTTTCACAAGTTCATAGTAACATTACATGCTAATATCACACAAGCATACCAATTTGACCATTCAGAACATATCATCACTAAACCATTTCAACATTTGCCATCAAGCTCAAAAATGTTAAAATGTCATCAATCATAGAACCATATTTACAAGCCAAACATAGTGGTCATATCATCAAGCACAAAACACATACACATGCCATTATAACTACGACCAAAGTATAAAAATCTACCAATAAAAATTGATGGACAGTGTGATGGATTTCTAACTAGCTTCCAACTTGATCGAGCTTTTGATAATCTGTAAGGTAAAAGAAAAACTAGGTAAGCAATGAATGCTAGGTAAAAGAAAAACTACATAAGCAATGAATGCTTAGTAAGCTCGTATAAACTTTAAACATAATATTCCATTCAATAATAAACTTTATAGAATAAACATAAATCTATGCTAATACTATAAGATTCATAAAACGATATGATCATCAACTCACAAATGAGCAAGTTCATTAACATCGCATATTCATTGACCATTCATAACATGATAGGATTTCGTGAGACATAATATATAATCATCAACCTTTTATAAGATTATACATCTTTCTATTTACTTACTTTCCATTCCATCCACAATGCTTATCATAAGCCTAAACAACATTATTAAATCTTGATTCAGTGTATTTATCCATAGCATAAGCAATTTGCTCACATATAATACATCATAATACATCCCAACTATGTACTTATCATTTCATTTCCTTTTCTTACCTGTTTCCTATGCATAGTACAAGCATAATCATAAACATCAATCATATCCACAAGCTTGGCATAAGCCTTAGCACATCAACAACACATGTTAGTTTATCTAAACATGATTATGAATTTGACATGGATAACCATTATTCTCGAGTGTGATTCAATTGGATTTATCATCTATCACAACATATCATGTTTTTCTATGTATCATCATTCCATTGAGTTTCATATAAACATGTCGTAGTTCTTATTGAACACTTACCATTTCATTTTCATAAACATAAGACATAAATATAACATTAACCATAGCCACAAGTTAGTGATTAAACACATAACATAGCACCACTTATATCATACCTTTCATAAACATGAATATTCATACTTTGATCACTGGTACATCATACCTTTCCATATTTGTCGTAGTGAAGTCAATTGGAACCTTTATCGGAGCTCACACAAAGTGTGCTGAACAATGGCCATAACCATCCCTTTTCATATTCGATGGTTGAAACCGTCCGTTTTCATTAATCGATGGTCGTCACCATCCCTTTTCATAGTTGATGGTTGTCACCATCCCTTTTCATAATTGATATCTGGAACTATCCCTTTTCAATCGATAGCCAAAACTATCGTTTTTCATATTCGATGGTCGTCACCATCCCTTTTCATTGGTGATGGTCGTCACCATCCCTTTTCATTGTTAATGGTCGT
Source organism: Gossypium schwendimanii (assembly GCA_013677275.1). Classification (NCBI taxonomy): domain Eukaryota; kingdom Viridiplantae; phylum Streptophyta; class Magnoliopsida; order Malvales; family Malvaceae; genus Gossypium; species Gossypium schwendimanii. Next base: position 28,799,217 of record CM025251.1, read on the forward strand.
CACCATTCCTTTTCATTATCGATAGCCGAAGCTATCCCTTTTCATTGGTTGATGATCGTTGATACGCCGTTGGATTTACGTCGTCTCACAACATGATAACTTGTAGAATAACATATATATATTGATTCATTTTCAATAAAATCATATATTAAAATTCAATTTAATCAACATTTTACATAATACAGTTCATACGAACTTACATGGCTAAATTGTAGAAATGTCAAAGTACAAGGGCATTGGTAATTTTCCATTCTCCTTGATCACCCGATCTTGATCTAAATTAATAATTGCACTCAATATATTAATTTAGATAGTAAAACAATGTACTTTATGCAGTTTACTCATTTTTGACCTTTTTACAAAATTACTTCTAAAGTTGTACTTTTATTCAATTTAGTCCCTAAGCCTAAAACATGAATTTAGCCATTTTTCCAAAATTTAAGCTTATCCGAATGCTCATGGAATCAAATACAGCCCAAATTTGTAATAATTTCACAACAAATCCTTTTATTTTTACTATTTTAACAATTTAGTCCCTAATCAACAAATTCATCAAAAATTACTTCACAAAATACTTTAAATAACAACTAATATTTCAAATTCATTATTGAACATAAAAAATCACTAAATTAATCAATGGAAACATTCAAAATCTTTAACAATTGTATGGGCTAAATGAACCTAGTTGCAACGATCTCAAAAACATAAAAAAATATTAAAAACGGGGCTAAATCTGACTTACATGCATCATCCAAAGCATGGCTGAAGCTTGAAGGTATAACCATGGTTTCTTCTTCTTTCAATTCATGAAGAAGACATGAAAATGATGATATAACATTTTGGTTTTTATTTAATTTAATTTAATTATCAAATTACCATTTTGTCCATTTAATAATCATCAAATTTCCATGCTTTTAGTTGCTCAAAACCGTCCAATACATTCTTAAATGGTCTAATTACCGTTTAATTCCCTTTTTATTTATTCAAATAACCATTTAATCACTCAAATCAAATAGTGATCAAATTTTACATCTTTTACGATTTAGTCCATTTTAATTAATTCACTATTGAAACGTTAAAATTTTTCAACGAAACTTTAATACCACCTTAATGACACTCCATAAGTATTTATAAAAATATTTACGGCTTGTTTTATAGAAACGAGGTCCCAATACCTTATTTTCTAAAACCACTTGACCTTAAGGTCTTACCAGTCTAACTTAATAAATCGTTTAAATAACATAAATTATCAAATAAAAAACCTTTTCAAAGTCACATTTGACATGTAAATATTAAATGATAATATTTACGAACTTACTCGTCAGATTCGGTGGCCCTAAAACTTCTGTTTCTGACACCACTGAAAAATGGGCTATTATATAGAGTCGGGTATAGTTGGCATGCCATAGGATTAGCATATGAAATTATACTTCAATTTATACCGATGAGGCACGGAGAACATATTGTACTTCGGACGTACAATGAGGTACTGGGTGCTAGTTATATTGGTGTGTTGGTTGGATGATCCGTGTATCCATCTTGAGTCCATGTCCGATTAATAGGGATAATAAAACATATACCTTGGTAAATGAAATTTGATATGAAAAGCTAGTAACAAATTATGTATCTTGTATATTAATGTTAAATTAATAGAAGATGACATGTTAAAGAAAATTTGTACCGATTAAAACGAACCCTAAGGACCGATATAGATATAAAACGAATCTAAGTATTCGAGATAGAAATGAAAAAAAAAGGTCTTTTTAATATGCTATGCCACATATGTAGTTAACATATGATGATAAAAGAGATTAGGTATTCATGAATGAAATGTCAAATAAAAATTTGGTATTATAACATCCTCAAAATTTTAGAAGTTCAGAATAGTGATAAATACACAATAAATTAGTCTAAATTTTGAAACAGTTAGAATTTGGAAATTTACAGTATTATGAGACAATGAAAATTGGTGTAGAAGGTATTTGGAAAGTATGTATGTTGAGAGAAATTAATCTAGGGAATTGACTAAATTATAAGAGTGGAAAGTAATAGGGCCAAATTGAGAAAATTGAAAGTTATATGATTAAGTTGAATTAATGGAAAAGGATGAGGCACTAGAGGTGAAATTTTACCAAAAGAAAAGAAGAATCATCTATGGAATTATAGGAAAAGATGAGAGGGAAAATAGTAATTTGTAACATTCTAAAATCGGGGGTTAGTAGAATGAGGTTTGTGAATCAAAAGAGAGTGGTCATGCCCTAATTGTTTTTAGATTTATCTATGTGATTTTAAGAAGAAATGAGATATTGGTTTGTTGGATAAGTGTTAGTGAAATGTTCCTTGAAACCCAAGTTCAAATCCCTTCCATTGCACCATTTTTTATAATATTGTGGATTTTGCCTAAACCCTAGTATGTGACACATTGGTTTTTAAAATAAATATTGAAAAATTATTTCAAAAATAAGAAAATATCCTAGTGGTTAATTGATAAATGAAAAAACATGAAAATTTAATTAAGGTCCCAAGTTCAAATCCTTTCCTATATAAAATAATTAAATTTTGCAAAAATCTCTTGTTTTTAATGTGTGTGTCGTCCATACCCTTGTAACCCTAGCTATATATTTTAATTTTACACAAAATAATCAAATTTTATTCCATTTTTACTCAACCTAGCCATTCCTCCCCTCCCCTCCCCTCTCTTCCTCTCACTCTCTTTGGTTTTAATTGTTTTCCCTTTCTCCATTGTTATCGACGCCTACACCTAGTTTTATCATCTCTTTCTTTTTCTTTTTACCTCAAGATTTGTTAACATATTCTCCACCATATTGCGGTCATTTTTCCTCATTGAAATCAGCCCCAAACCTAAAATCTTGAACTCCAAGATCGATCCCGAACATTGCCAAGAAAGTGCCATTGTCATTTCTCTTAACTAGCTTGTGTAAGATCTCTTCTTTCTTCAGTTTCTTGATTAATTTTGTCAATTAAAAACCTAAATTTCTAGATCTGGAATTTACGGTAATTTTAAAGATTTTAAATTTATTTCTTTTCCATATTTTTAATGGATCTCAAAATCGATTTTAAATCAACCCTAATTTGGCCACCATGGGTAGTGGTGTGTGCCCCTATGTGCAATAAAGGGGGTTGTTTTTTTTCTTAATTCTTGGAAATATTTTTCCAACATTAATTTGAGTTCTTGAACCCTCATAAGTTGCCTTTAATCACATGTCAATTAGGGAAGAACGTTCTTGATCAATTAGCCATTCTGATCTCACAATTCGGGAATCATAAGTGCAATTAATTGTTAACTAGTTTGTTGTGTGGACATGGTTGTTGGGAAAAGGACATGGATTGATTAAATGTGGACTTTTTTTTATCAATATTGGCTATTGATTTTCCAGTATGTGAATCTATTAAGTGTTGACCCAAGCGCCCCAAATCAATCGTAAAGCTGAAAAACGTTTGTGTGTTTGATTCACATCAAAACAATGTAACAAATCTAACTAGCTTGGATTCGTAAAATAGTAGGAATCGTGAGGATTGATTTGAACCCATAAGTGGGGTTTTAGGGTCTCTTTTGGAGGTGATAATGTTTTTTAATTTAGGTTCAATTTAAAGCTTATTAAGAAATCAGAAGATTCGTTAGTATACTGCGAAAGAGCATAAAATAAGATGTGGGTCCTAAAATCAAAAGTTTGATTGAATTGATAATTTTTATGATATATTTGATGTTTATCTTGATGATTGGATTGACTTATTAGCCCAATAATTAATTTTGTAAGTGGCTAAACCAGATACATTTCGAGCTCTAAAAGATTGTTGTGTTAACATAGTTGCTAGTTTAATAGTGTGATTATGCGATTAATTTTGTGACACATGATTGTGTTATTTGGTATAAGATTGGTTGTATGTTTAGCATGATTTTCTAAAATTTGAGTTTATGCATGACATACTTGCATGAAAGATTTGCTATGTTAAATTAAAAAGGACGTTATACATGCTATAACATCTCGATTTTCAGTGGTGACAGAACAGTGGTTTTGGGACCACAAATTTTCATCATGTTGTCTCGTAAATATCATTTTTAGAATATTTATAGAGTCATTAGATTCGTATTAAAATTTGGTTTAGAAATATTAACGTTTAGATAGTTAATTAAAGACAAGGGACTAAATTGAAAATGTGTAAAAGTTAGTAATTAATTTAAGTAAATGACTAATTAGCCTATTAACCACATGATGAGGGACCAAGATAGTAATTAGACCCTATTATTTAAGGTTGGACGGCTAAGTAAATGAAATTAATAAATTAAGGTGTTTTGAATGGTAAAATTGTAATTAAAATGAAATTAAAATAAAATTTAGTAAAACAAAATGCTTTCTTCTTCATTTCAATTCTCTATTGTCGAAACACCATAGAAAGAACTTGGGAGAATCAACTAAGCATCTAGGCCTTGCATGTGAGTTCAATTCTTACCCGTTTCTTGTAATTTTTATGTTTTTAAGATCGTTGCAACTAGGTCTTGCTAGCTTGTACCTTCGTTTTTGATTTTGTTAAAAATTTTAGAAGTTTCCATTTATAAATATTGAATGTTTTTAACGAATGCTATGTATTTGGAGCCTTTATTATGCTATTCGATGAATTTGTAAAGAGATTTTGTTAAATATTAATTTTAGGATTAAATCATATAAATGTCCAAATATTAGGGTTTGATAGTGAATTTTATGTTTATTAGGGGCTGTTTGAGGGCCTATAATATTTGGATAAATTATTTATTTGAGAAAATTAGTTAATTTGATGAATTTCGAGTTAAGGGACTAAAT
>CM025251.1:28804099-28815616 GCA_013677275.1 Gossypium schwendimanii
ATTGTAAAATGGATTTGAAATGAAATATATGCTAATAATTGAAGAATTTTACATTATAGATCAAGAATCCGTTGATATTCGAGGAAAAGGCAAAATAGCGGAATAGTCCTTGAACTTCTACAATTTCTACGATTCAGTCTAGGTAAGTTCGTCATGTGGTTACTATTAATATTATTGAATAATCCATACTATTTCATTATTGGTTGAATTATGAATTTTATTGAGTTATGCTTAACGAAATAGAAATAAGGTGATTATTCAGGCAATGTGCCTAGCAAGCTGTGTGCTGGTGATTATTCGAGCTATGTGCCTAGCAGGCTGTGTGCTGGTGATTATTCTTGCTATGTGCTTAGTAGGCTATGTGCCAGTGATTATTCTTGCTATGTGCTTAGCAGGCTACGTGCCGGTGTTTATTCAGGCTTTGTGCCTAGCAGGCTGTGTGCCGATGATTATTCGGGCTATGTGCTGGTGTATTGAAAATTTGCATTAATTGGATAGTCTTCGATTAATTATTAAAGGGAACTTATATCGAACTTACTAAGCTTTTTGATGCTTATTTGTTTGATTTATTATTGTAGGACATTTGGAATCGTTGCTTTGATTGGACTGACTCGGAAGCTTGCACACTATCATCAACATCTCGGTAGTCATTTTGGTTCTTACTAGTTGGTTTGAGTGGTATGTATTAGGAAAGGATCTATAGTACTTGAATATTTTGTAAGGATGTAAATATTGGAAGTAACTTGTTATGTTTGTTTCTAGTAAATATAGTTGAACTTGTGTGCTTAATTAGGTAAACCTTTTAGAACATATATAAGAAGAAGTTGTATAAATCTTTTGGTGTCAAATGATGATGATTGAATACTTCAAGTATGCTATGTGAATTAGCTTGGTTATAAGTAGTTATGATGCTTAATTTTTTATAAGTGTTTGGCATTGTAATACCCTAAAACTGAACCAAAAGTTTTGGCCAAATTTCGGAGGTCACATTGATCAATGAAGTGATCGTAGAAAAATTAAAAATTTACCACTGGAAAACATTACAGTATTTAAGTTATGTAAAATTCTCAGTTACAAAATCCTAATATTTCAAAAGAAAATATAGTCCCAATGACACTTACGTACGTAAAACACAAAATTCCATACCACAGTTTTCAAAACAGTACTTACAATTCAAAGTGTTTAATTATAAACTTGGAAATTATTAAAAATACTATTAAAGCTTGTTTTTAACTGTGACTATCCGAGACCTCCGCATACTGAGTCTAGCATCAAAATTTGAAAATGTACCTACAAGGGGAAACATTAAAGGGTAAGCTACACGAGCTCAGTGTGAGTTCAAAACGTATCTAACAATGGAATTACAGAACAAAAACCAAATAGTAGTTCGATAGCGAAAAATACTTATAGAGATACGCGGAAACAAAAAGAAAAACATCCCAAACAAATGTAACAGTCAAAGCACACCAAATCACACACAGAATACTCAACAGATAAACCCTTCAACGAGTCGATACAATAATACTTATCATCACAATCCAAAATGTCACTACGCTAACACCTAAATGCATGTAGAATCAGTCATAAATATTATGACGAACATATAGATTACAGACAAGTATCTCACATTGAGATGCATATGAATGAAGTCAAGTATTAAAAACCCACCCATCTAGCCAAAACACCTCTCCGTTGCCCAATCACACCCTAAAAGAGCTGTTTAAGTTCATCCAACCAAACAACCTCACAGGACCTCAAAAGGCCTATCCAACCCTAAACACCATTATGTAGACTAAGCCACTCAAATAATAATACGCAAAAAGGCTGGCGTATATGTAGTACAATGCATTGTGGTAAACCATTGTACAAACATGTTGCAGTTTAAACTACCAGATCATATAATAGTACGTAGCAAAGCTGACGTACATGCGGTACAGTGCGGTAAACCGCTATACTGATAAGTTGCAGCTAAACTGCCAGATCAAGTCAATTTTAGTCTTCCTTCTCTACGTAACCAACCCAAAAATTACTTTATGCAAGTGAATGTATGCTTACAACCTTACAGAAGCAATGAACACATCGACAGATAGTCAGACAGAAACAGGCATGCACACACCCAGCTAACCGGGTTCAAAATTAGATATCTCGCACAATAATCACAAATAACACATAAGCCAAAGCCCAGATCAGAGTCTTAACTACCTTTACTAAAGCCTAGTCAAGGGTCGAAACACACAAACACATTTTTTGATAAAAAATATACACAGAACTAAAATTGGCAGCTTAGGGCCACACGGCCGTGTGGAAAAGCCTAGGCCATGTGGGGGTCAACATGCTCGTGTGAGCTAGGGACATGACTGTGTGAATAGGTCGTGTAACTTTCTATCTATTTGTGCTAAAGTAGAGTACAAGGTAGACACAATCGTGTGAGGGTCTCACAAGCCTGTGTACCCATCAAGCACGGCTGTATGTCCAAAACACATGACCGTGTGGGATCCCTAAATCCCTAAATTAGATTCATGACCATGTGGCCAAGCCGTGTGGCACAAATTTAGCCAAACCCTAATTTCTAAACGCACACGCCCATGTGCCCAGTGGCACGGCGGTGTGAATATCGACTAAAATTCTTTAAATCGGCCACATGATTATGTGGCCAAGTCGTGTGGCATTAAATTTTTCCTGAAAACCCTAATTCCTTATTGTACACGGCCATGTAAACTTCCCGTGTGGGGCTACATGCCAGTGTGGCCAGCCGTGTGGTCACGAAACCACACTGAAAATAGCTCAAAAATTATGCTTTCGCACTCAAAACATTTCCCATCCTTCGATAACCTGAAATCACACCAAATTTAACAAGTTTTAAGCACAAAATAGCAATGCAGCATCGTAATTAACTAATTACAGCATACAAATGTGAAATGCTGACTTTCATGGAATCGACTCAAGAATTCGCAAACAAAATAGAAAAGATTTGGAACCCACACTTGATTCGCAATCAATGATGTCCAAACACCGACTCGACAATAAATGAGTGAAGCTCTCTAAAATACGCAAGCGAAACCGTTTCCTAAAAGAAGAAAAAGACAAATAAAAATAAAAGCCAACCAATAAGGTGGAGAGTGAGAGGAGAACGCGAAAGGAAAGAAAGTAGTAATAAAAAAAAACTAATAATTATTTTTAAACTTAAAACAAGTATACTATTTAACAAAATAAAAATCTTTCTCCAAAATGCACACACAAATATTCGAACATGTGAGCTAAAGATACACTAACACACAACTAATCACTAGACCAGCAGGCCTATTCTGACATCAAAACGCGCAACTAAACACAATAGCTCAACCTACTCACTGACCCTAACCACAAAGCTCAAAACTTTTAACCCCAAAATCCAGGGTGTTATAGGCATGTTTGGAAATATGGTGAATTGGTACTTTATTGTGAATGACATTTATTAATGTTAATGCTAGTAGTTTAATGGCATGTTTTGCACCATTTGGTATGTCTTGGTAAGTAAATTCAATGATATGTATTGATGCAGTTACGCTTGGGAATTAGTTAATTATTTTGGCCAAATTGGGTACATGGTTAAACATGTTTTCATGTTGTCATTTAAGTTGCCTAAGGGCATATTGGTTGTATAATCTTATACAATGTTTGAATAGCTAGAATATGCATGATTTTGGTGCCTTGTTATGGCTTGTATATATGTGAAATTTTGGTTGTAGGTACATGCCAAGATGGGTGAGAAAAATGGCATGTAAAATGGCCAATTTTCATCCACACAGGCGTGTATCTTACCTGTGCATGACACATGGTCGTGTGTCCCCTGTAACTTTCAAAGGTTTGTAAGTCAGGCTGTTACACGGCCTAGCACATGGGCGTGTGGGGTTATTTCGAAGGGTACACGACCTGGCACACGGGCGTGTGGCTTGGCCGTGTGACCTAAGTCAATGAGTTACATGCACTAGGACACGTCCATGTGTCCCTATTTCGAATGCCCATACAGCCTATGACCCCTACAGTTTTGAAAATTTTCCTTGTTTTCTGAAACTTCTCTAAGTTTTTGATTTAGTCCCGACTTGTTTCTAACATGTTTTTAGGGCCTCGAAGGCTCGTATAAGGGACAATATGTATGATTTGGATTGGATTTAATATGATTATTGATATGATTGTAAAATTTTTGAAAGTATTGTTTGTTTGATTTGAAAACTCTGGTAATGCTCTGTACCCCTATTTTGGTGACAGATACGAGTTAGAAGTGTTACACATGCGCATTGGAAATTTGTAAAAGTATGTGAAATTGAGTAATATTGAATGATACCATCTTAATGGTAAGTTAAATGTTCGATTATTGATTCTATATTCTGAAAGTATGTGATAATTGAGGGCATATATTGAAAATGACAATTAAATGTAAAAGTATTAAATTGTGGCTATGTATGAAATAGTATGACATATTGTATGTGTATTGGGATGGGATATTTGTGGTTGAGGGAAGAGTTTAGCGGAGTACCGGCGACAATTAAGTCTACATGTATTCGTAGTCAGTGCACTGCATTCAGAGTACCGAGGGGATTGGCAGTTATATCAGATTATTTGTTCTTCAAAATTTTTACCACATTATTGTTATTCAATGGTTTTACCACATCGAGCTATGCTCGTATTCGTTGGAGTTTGGCAGATGAGTTTTGGGGAACTCGTGGTATGTAGCGGATGGTATGGGTAGGAACCTTTTTGTATTGCATCATGTGCACGACATATTCAAATGTTATTGATTTATGCTACGTATTGTATTTTGTTGTATTGAATGATATCAAAATTAATGATTGTTACTCGATAGAATGATGACCTATGCTCATACACCGTTTGACATCGATATTGATAATGCTATGTAATGATATGAAATTCTTATGATGGTTCTGTGTTCTTCTCTTAATGCTAATATGTTTCACTATATTTGATATTTATGTTCGTTTAAATAACTGTTCAACTCACATTGAGCTTTCATGAGCTCACCCCACATAGTGTTTAACTTTTTGGGTAAACTTTGAAATTAGGAGTAGACTCTGCATTCGGAGAATCACCTTGGACCTCGGACTATTTTTAATAAGTATTAATTAGTTTCTTTTGGTTTTAGTTTAAAATTTTTCATTACTTAAGTCTGTGGCTTGGTAAGTTTTCATTTGAGGATTTTTGCATGCATGGATTACTCAAGCTTAATAACCGGATAATACATGATATAGGGCTAAGTAAAATTTGACATTGTTCCCTAATTTTCGCTACATTGCAAAGGAACCATTTTTTTAAAATAAATCGATAAGGCAACTAGGTTTCCAAAATGACTTGAAAAATGGTTTTTCTGCTGCATCAGTTTAACATCGAGTTTTTACAAAGAAGAGCGACAAGCAAACAATTTTTCTAAAACAACACTATCAAAAATAAAATGAACCTTCAGTATAGTTCACCTAAGAAATGAATGTTTTAAACTAAGTCAAAGTACTACGATTTTTCCCTAAAGTGAGTTTATTTAGAGTCTTCAAAATTAACGTAAGTTAGCTTAGCTATTTCGATGGCTAAGGTAGCCTTCTAAATCTAGTCATAACATCTAGGTCGGGTTTGGGAGATTACATAATTATTGGAAGACATAATTATGAAGTGTAAGATTATAAGCTTCAATTGTAATAAAATGGAAATGATAGGGTAAAATGGTAAATAACATAAAGAGATAGTTTTTATAGATATTTTGTAACGCCTTAAAAATTATAAACTTTTATTTGTTGAATCTTATCATAGTGAAGTATATGCTTTAGTGGTTTAGGGCATTAATTATGTGTTTGAGATCAGGGTTCAAGTTCCACTCTTGAAAATTTTGTTCATTTTTTACCCAACCTTTATCTTGGAGCTTTCGACTTAAATTTAATTCTGTGCGAACTTGTGTCAATGATGAGCCTAGTGGTTCAGTGATTAAGCTTCAGTGGTTAAGCTTCTATATATTTTTTGGTCTTGTGTTTGAGTCCCTATGTGGGACATAGGAAAATATTTTAATGCTATTTTTTAAAATTTGTTCTATTTTTAATTAATTTTTTTTCCCAAAAATCCCTTCTTTCTTATGTTCTTATTTTTCTTCTTCTTCTTTCCATTACTGACGTTTCTTCTTTTTGCTCTTCGTTCTTGTGTTTCTTCACTCTGTTCTGCTATCGTCTTCAATTGTTCTAGATCATATTATTTGTGTTTGTTGGTTTTAGTCCTTAAAGGTGTGTTTCATCATTTTTACTTTGTTCATTTGTTGAATTGCTTATTGTGAGTTTTGGGGTTTTTCTTCAAGTTTTAAGGTTGTGGTATTAAATCTGTGTTTTATGTTTTAGGGGAAGATTGCGAAGCTTGTGGTGCCCCTCCAACGACTTAAGCTTTGTGTAATTACCACTCGTTCAACAATAAGCGTATAGTTTTGATTCAGGTAGTTGTGTCGAAGTTCTTCGACTTAGTTTCAATTTTGTATGCTAGTTTTAGTGAATTGGTTCATTAAATCGTCTGATTGGTCAATTGATTGTCGTTTTTAGGTTCCAAAATCATTGTTGTTGCTTCTAAGTTTAAATCATATATGGTGTCTAACGAAAACCCGAGAAATTAGTGAACAGTGAAAGATAAAATTGAGGTTATCGATGCCGCACGACTGTGTGCCTGGCCGTGTGAGACACTGACTTGAGGCACACGATTATATGTAAGGTCGTGTGTTAGACCGTGTAACTCACTAACTTGAGTTACACGGTCATGTGCCAGGCCATGTGAGGCACTAACTTGAGCCACACAGCTATGTGACAGACCGTGTGAGGCACTGATAGGAGCCACACGGCCATGTAAGCCACACGGGTCATCCAAGTAGGCCGTGTGGATCCACATGAGCGTGTAGGCCAAAATTTCAAAATTCTTCCTAGGTCCGTAAATGTCATTAGGATCGAATGTAGGCCTTCCGTAGGGTCGGTATGATCTAGATTAAGCTATAAAACTTGATATCTGATGATTTGTTGGCATATAATTTATTCTTGCACATATGTCTGATGTGATATTTGCTAAGTATGATCTGAATTATTTGAATATGTTCTGAGTCTGCATCACTGCATACATATCTCTGATATTTGTTAGTTTTGTATCTACATTGGGATGAGATTTGTGTTAAAGGAGGAAGTGTGGGCAGTTTAATTATCTGCTGATTCTAGTGGCTAAGCCACATACATATCTGATTTTAGCAATTTATCGCACATTAATTTGGCAGCTAGTCTGCGAATAATCTAAAATGTGACATACAGTCACTATGCGATGTGTAGGGATGGATGGGTACTTGATACCCTATATGGTGTGTAGGGATGGTCAGAGACGGTGTGTAGCGGATGGGGGTTGGACTTTGAATCTGTATCTGATATGCTTTGCATCTATATCTTTAATGCTCTGTTTCTATTTCTAATTCTGAAATCTGTCTAAATAAAGATCCGAAAGCATGTCTAAGATCGTTTCTGTTTAATTGTTTAAATACGTTACATAGTGAGCTTGTAAGCTTATTTTGCTTGTCTGTTAATTTCAGGTGACCCTTAGACCTAGGCGAGTTAGTGCGATAGGAGCTCGGTCAATTTAATCTCCGTAAAATTACTATTTCACCTGGATTCATATTGTTGCAAACTATTTGGTTTGTTATTTTTTTTAGATTGGATTTTTTATATTTTGTTGTTATCCGTTTAAATGTTTTTGGATAGTTTGAATTTTAATTACATAAAGTTGGACTTTCAAAAATGGATCATTGTAACTCTCTAGATTTGGCCATAATGTTTAGCCTAGATTTGGAGTGTTACATATTTTAAATGAAAAAGTGTAGAGAAAGATGAAAGAAGGCTATAAAAGGCATCATCCATCTTTTTCTCTCACGTTAAACACCAAAACCATCCCTCCTAAGTTTTTCGTTTCTTTCTATTAAGTCATTTGCATTACTAACAAACCATTTCTTCATAATTAGTAAGTGAAATCAATAGACAAGTGTAGTAACTACCTAATTTCCATAAGAGGTGCATCTATGAATGTCTTGAAGGAGAGAGAAAATAGGAGTTATTCAATATAAGTGTTTGAGGTAAGAACCATCAACTTAACTTGTAGCACCTCAAAACCCGACTTAGAAGTTTAGACCGAACCTAGAGGTCATATTGATCACCGAAGTGATCTGAAAACCATTTCACAAAAATGAGTTGTTAAAATCTCATACGAGCACAATATGCTAAAATTGAATCAAACAATTTACCGCTTAAGGATTCAAAACAGAGAATTTAAAAAATTTTCATCAAAAGCATTCGAAAATAAAGTTCCATAGGTTCTAGATTTTAGTCCAAAGGAAACAATTTACGAAAACCCAAATTAGAATTGTACCACAGTCCCTATAGATCTTTATAGTCCAAAATAGTTCACAAATTAAAATTTGAAGAAACGTTTTATTAGCCTAAGTTAAAATGCATTACTCCGAGACCTCCGGTATGCTAAGTCCAACTGCAAAAAACGAGAGTACCTGAAAAGAGGAAAACTAAGGGTGAGCTACACGAGCTAAGTGTGAGCCCGAAAACCAAAAGAAACTAGCAAGAAATGAATAATCAAACCAAATACCCACAAAAACGACTACTCGAACAACTGATCCTATATGCAAAAGAATTTCATCAATCATTCAAAAATACGAATACATTATTAAGGTCCATACTTTATTTAATTACATAAGGCATTTTAGAATGCCCAACATCCAGGCAAACAGACACATAATCTATTATAAAATGCTTGCAACAAAATGAAGAATAATCCCAGCCATCCAACCAAACGCCACTTTGATCCCTGTTCAAACCACAAATGAGCTAAAAGAAGCCTAACCTGTAACGCCCCAAATTTTCTAATTTCGTTATTGTGAAAATATGACACATATATTTGTCAGCTTTAGTGGTTATGTGTTCTGGGAGTGTTTGGGAGGTCCCAACTTCGAGCCTTCTCTTGGGTAAATTTTGGTATTTTGAATGAATTATGCCTTACTCTTGTTCAGTAGGCTTTTATTTGATTGTTGGGTAAATTACATCAGAATGGGTCTGCTGATCTGGTAGTTAAATGGTGTGTTATTATGGTGGAGGTCTTGTGTTCAAATCCCTATGCAGGCAAGAGTATTATTTGTTTGCTTAGATTTTGGGATATAGTTGTGTAATAGGGGGATCCTGAGTAGTGGATGTGTAGTGGGAATTAGGGGAGAAGATTAAGGGATTTTGGAGGTTATCGAGATTTTATTTTATTTTTTCTACTATAGGTAGTACACTGTACTGAGAGCACTATAGATAGCGTATATTGAAAATAGTAGCGAAACTGAAAATTGTAGTAAGACTGCGATTCATGATAACAAACTCTAAATTCTGATACTATTTTGCATAAAATATCTACTAATAGATATCAAAACTGTAACTGATTCATAAAACTGTTAACACAGATATGCTACGAATTCTATGATAAGTGCACGAGATATCCGCAGATGGGGTACCAGAGGCTGAGGCCGTAGAGGGGCTCGAGCTGAGTCCTCATCGTTAGGTAGCATACTGAATCTAGATACGAGCGAGACACCCATTTCACTTGCTACAAAGATTGGGTTTAATGGTCGTATGGCCGGGGACGATGCCTTGTCCCAGGCTATGCTGAGGATATTACAGAGGGTCCCTGGGCTCAACACTGGATCTAGTAGCCAAGGGTCGATTACAAAACGACTTTAGTCCAATGGGGCTGAGCTATTCAGGGGTGTCACTAGAGTCGCCACTAGCGCGGCCGAGTACTGGATGGAGGCCATGAAAAGAATCATGGACGATCTGGACTTTACCCCTGAACAAAAATTGAAAGGGGCTATTTCCTTACTTCGCGATGAAGCGTACTAATAGTGGCTGACCGTTAAGGAGGGCACTCAGCCCGAACGACTGACTTGGGATTTCTATAAGTCTACTTTCAAGGTAAATATGTGGGGTCAAGCTACATTGACGCTAGAAGACGTGAGTTTATGAATCTCACGCAAGGGGATCGTTCAGTGGCCAAGTATGAGGCCGAGTTTTTAAGATTGAGCCACTATGCGCGAGGCATGTTGGCGATTGAATATGAGCATTGTGTCCGCTGTGAGGATGGACTCAAGGACAGTTTGAGAGTTCGGATAGCTCCGCAGAGGGAGCATGACTTTTCAGCACTGGTAGAGAAGACGGAGATTACGGAAGAGGTGAAGTATGCTGAGAGCCAAAACTGGGATAAGGAAAGAGGCAAGAATAAAAGAGATTCAGAGCCCTCGAGTTCTGCGATGAAGCCTAAGAAAAAGGTTAGAACTGGTGGGCCAGTTAGAGTTGGGGCCCCTATTGCACCTACTGGGATCACACTTTGTGGGCATTGTGGAAGACGCAATTCGGTTCAATGTTGGAGGAGGACTGGGGCTTGTTTAAGATATGGGTCTACTGAACATCGTGTTTTCAAGAGTGTCTGCTGAGGGTCGATCAGGTGCAAACTTCGAGTTCTGGTATTGCACAACCACCGAGGGTAGTTCAACAGCCGCCTAGGGGCCGTGGTCAGGCTAGGGGTGGTAATGGTATGGGTCGTGGGCAGAGAGCAACGAGTAGAGGTGTTGGACAGGCTGAGGCGAGATAGTAAGCCCTAGTTTATGCTACTCGTCGTTGAGAGGATAGAGATGCTCCAGAGGTTATCACGGGTACGTTTCTTAGTTTTGAAGTACCTTACACTGCGTTGATAGATATAGGATCTATGCATTCTTATGTTGCCTATTCTGTTTCCAAAAACCTAGGGATTCCGGTTGAGAGTACTTATAGTGTGGTGATTGTGCTGAGCCTGCTAGGGCAATCTGTTAGAGTTAGCAAACTGTACAGAGATGTTCCTTTAGAGGTTCAAGGGACGGTATTTCTGGCTGATTTGATGGAGCTTCCTTTTGGATAGTTTGATATGATATTGGGGACTAGTTGGTCAAGCATCATCTCAGTTTGGACTGTGCGACTAAGAGGGTTGTATTGAGAACTGAAGGTGGTAATGAAGTAGTTTTAATTAGGGAACATCAGAATTACTTGGCTAACGTGATCTCTGCATTGGTAGCTGAGAAACGTTCGCAAGGGATTTGAGGCGTATTTGGCCTACGTAAGTGTTTCCGCTTCTAGGGACTCTATAGTTAAGGATATTAGAACTGTAAGGGATTTTTTGAACGTCTTTCCTAAGGAGTTATCGGGTTTACCTCTGAATCAGAAAGTAAAGTTTGGAATTGAGCTTCTCTCTGGTATAGCTCTGGTGTCTATCACTCCCTATCGAATGGCACCAAAGGAGCTTATGGGGCTTAAGGCTCAAATTCAAGAGTTATTGGATTGTGGGTTCATCCGCCCTAGTATATCCTTGTTGGGAGCACCGGTACTGTTTGTTAAGAAAAAAGATGGATCCATGAGGATGTGTATCGACTACTGACAACTAAATAAGTTGACTATT
>CM025251.1:28840128-28852014 GCA_013677275.1 Gossypium schwendimanii
GGACATTATTATAAAACAGCTTATTTATACACACAGAAAAGAAACTAAAATAATAATGGTAACGCCTTACATTAATAAATATGATAAATCAAGTATGTTATTACAAACATCTCATGATTGATCTTTGGGCATACACTAACACTTTCTTCACTGCTAATTCAACTTCCTAAAATGTTAAAAGAAATGGAGAAGTAGGAAAATAGAGGGAGAAGAAAAAGTGAATAGAAAAAAAAAGTAAAAAAAGTAAAGTTTAAAGAACATAAAAGAAAAAAATTAAATTAGTCAAAATAAAAAAAATATGGGGACCAATTGTATAATTTAACCTAAATTTTTTGTTAGAAATGATGATTTAACATAACACGTCAGCTTATCGTTACATTGTTAATGACAATTAACGGCTCATTAACTAAAATGTTACAACACGATAACGTAAGTGACTAAAACGTAATATTTCAAACATAAGTGACTACAATGTAACCTAAGGTAAACAAAAGTGATAATGGGAGTAGTTTACCCTAAAATATTATACTTTGTTTAAACAATCATTTATGCTATTTTTGTAGTTAAATAAATCCCCAACCTATCATTTTTACCCATGAAAATGTTTGATTTTATATTATAGTAAAAATATTTTGAAATTTTAAACTAATTTTCATTTTTTGATGATTTTATAAGAATAGTTTACTAAATAAAAATAAAATAATATTTTTTGAAAGTAAAACAAAAAAATAATTTAAAATTTTTTGAAAGTGTTTATATACTTAACATAGCCACTCTTTTGAAAATTTTGATTACTCTTTTAAATCTAATGCTGATGTTAAAAGTGTAAAGAATTTCTATTGCATCAACAAGAAATTAAGATAAAATTTGAAATTCAAAATAATTTTATTTTAGTAATACAATCAAGGACTTTTATGGGTAAAAATAACTAGATATGAGCTTATTTAACTACAAAAATAGTTTAAGTGTTTGTTAAACAAAGTGTAGTAGTTTAAGGAGGTTTTTAACATATTGCCTTCTAAAATTTATTAAAGTTTCATATATAAATTTTTATATTGTAATACTAAAAAAAGGTTTAAATATGTCAAAGGTCCATGTACTCTTTTGAAATTGAAATTTTAGTCTTTATATTTTAATTTTGAGATATCAAGTCCATATATTTCTTTTGATTTAAAAATCTTGGCCTGTAACGCCCTCAACCCGACCTGATTTACTAAGTTCGGATATCAAGTGTTACTAGGAAGTGCAAAATATTTAGTAAAACAGTTTATTAATTTCTTCTTTAAGTTTGTTATTTGAAGTCTGAAAGAAAATCTCAACATCTTTAAAATTTTGAAATGGAGTACGTGTTAAACATCTTATTACAACACATCTGATTCAAATTTTTACAAGTTAGAAAATTATTTAAGAAATCCTTAAAACACAAATTTCGAAGTTGTGCCACCAATTCTCTATATGCATATTAGCCCATTTTGCCACTAGATTGGCATGCTTCTGGGGTTTCCCTCCAGGCAAAGTTGCTTCTCAACAAACCTGAAAAGAAATAATAACATTGTAACTAAAGAAGTACTTAGTGAGCTTATTGATAGTACCTTGGCGTAGTCTTGTAATACTTTGGGACTTTCTATGGTTCCACTTATACTCTTCACCATTTACTACGGCTAATATCCTACAGTTTTATCCTTCTCATACACACCAATTATCACATCCCGATTGTACTAAATCTTTCGTACTTAATTAGCAGGATGACCCTTCTCATTATTACATGATTCTCTTCCCCCAATATACTTTGTAATAGAATACTCTTAGAAACCACTTCCATCAATCCACAACTCAACTCATGCTCTTCTTTCAATTAATTTCATAATAGCATTGTCTTGGGCTAACACATACATATGGCGGATACTTACATAGTTTTTCATACTATTGATTCTTACTCAGACATGCATTGATTCATTTAAGTTCTTATACCCATACTGATAATTCACTACGAGCAACATCCAGATCAACTCCATATTATGCTATAACATAATATCCTAATTCAAATCAACATTGACTCATATTCAGAATAAATTTATAAGAAGATCTGATAATCCTTACTTTTCATACTTACAGATCATCATAACAAACACCCTTCTTAAGTTACAGATATACATATCTTTTTCATGTAAATCCCTTGAGACTTCATTCCACTCTTATTCCAAAGCATATAAATACCTTATCTAGGTTATACATTTTATAGAACTACTAGAACTTACTCATATCTTTCCACAGAGACAAACATTCAGATTCATAGCTTACCAAATATTCTTGACAGTTCACGCCATATAGACTTAGCAAAATACACCATACATGCAATCAAATAGAACACACCACTAAGGCGATCCATTCAGAGTTCGCCACAAAGGTTATTTTTACATATTATACCACAAAGGCCTTTCTTTTATATTACACCACCAAGGCTTTTCTATCCTAATATGTTTAGGATATGGATTTTTCTAAACTCTCGTTATATGAAGTTTGCCCATTATCATCTTCAGACACGTAAACCCCATTGCATAATTATTTTCCTTTAGTTTCTTTCAGTAAATGCCATGACCATGGACTTTTCCTTTCACAGATCGTGTTTAAAGTCCCAACAGACCCCTTTAGACTCCACTGTGGTGAACAACTACAAACTCACTTGACTGGATCTTTATGCATTGACATCATTTAAGACTTTACACTGTTATCCATTAACAACACCCGACTAATTCACATCTCATCATATACATTCCATTTGTGCTCATACAATCATACTTCATCATCAGATAACATGCATCATCCAACCATTGATAACCATTCATAACAGTTAGGACTCTAGATTCATCATCCAACTAGAAACCGCAACAATCACTACTTATAAAACATATGAACACTATTAAAACTCTTTCGTATAACTTTTAACATCATTTGAAACCCAGTTAACCACCATGTAAAGCCTTAGTTCTTCATCTTATTATTCACGCACATAAAAACAAACTTACTCTTTAGAAGTCAACATGCAAAACCATAATACTTAACTAGGATGTTAAACAACCCTCTACATGCACTCTAATCCTTTGTTTCAACTCAATCAAGAAAGATATATGCATAGCTCTAAGGCAAATCATCAATGGTGTTTTAAATGGAAGAAAGAAGATAACTCTCTTTTCTTCTCAAGCCCTTATTAACATATATGAAAACCTATGTTCTCTTAGTGGAACTTGACACGTGTCACAAGCTTTCAAGGCAGCCTTACTTAATGGTTTACAGCTAGATTTATGTATACTTGGTTCATCCCTCCCTTCCTTCCTTCCTAACTACCTAATTAGAATGTAACCATTATAATAACTCAATAAACTGGTGCACATTACCTTTGGACACAACTCAAATTACCTATAAATCCTCAATACTCTTGCCCATTTCCTCTTGTTTACAACTTAACAAATTTAGATAACTATTCTTGCATAAAACTCTAACATCTACTATGCACCTGATGTATACGCCAAGAGCATCAATTAAGCAAATAAGTCTGCACCATTCAGATTTCTTTCAGTTTACTCTCCAAACTCAGGACCGCTACAGCTGGGTGTTTAAACTCCCCCACTTAGAAAATTTCATCCCAGAAATTAATATAATCTTGGCGATTTCATTTACTCAATT
Organism: Gossypium schwendimanii; assembly: GCA_013677275.1. Lineage (NCBI taxonomy): Eukaryota > Viridiplantae > Streptophyta > Magnoliopsida > Malvales > Malvaceae > Gossypium > Gossypium schwendimanii. The sequence continues at coordinate 28,843,813 of CM025251.1, forward strand.
AATAACTGGCCGCCTATTCGACGTATCACTAGGATCCCATACTTGCTTAGAATACCAATAGGTTAGCCCACTTACCAAAACTTGGCGATTACGTAAAAGTATCAAATTTTCACGACTTACCCTGTGACAAATGTGACCATCACATTGGAGAACTTAAACATTCATCTTCAACTTGACTTTTTCCGCAAGATTACCTCTATTTATATCCATCTTTTCAAGACTCCCTTTTCTTTTTCACTTTGTTGAAACATCTGAATCCCTAATTTATTGTTTGCTCAATATGTTCTTTGCTTTTTTCGACTTCATCTAATCAAAGGTACTAATCATTCTTCCTTTCTTATATTTTTCTTACACTTATCACCAAAATGGTTTGAACCATAACCAAGAGAAGGGGCCAAAGCCATACCAGTCGAAACGTCACTTTGACCAATCATATTTCATTTGGGCTTTAAGGTCTCGAGAATACCCTTTCGAGTGTAAGGAATCAATTGACCACCTGTAGCACCACCGATTACAAGATGGATCAATATTTAAGGGTTTCAGGTATACTGAACCCAAACGTCACTTACACTTTTTGTTTGTCCAAGTGATGTCATTTAAGCGATAACGTCATAGTTTTCATTTTACCACTGATTCTATTAGAAGCTGGTTTCCATTTATCATTGAATCATTTTTTCTGTGCTATTTTGAATTAGTAAGAAATTGCACTAGGATAGTTATTAGCTCTATCTTGGTAGACTTTGTTAGCTTATTACATTGACTACTGCACGCACAACGAACCACCTCTGTTGGGGGTTTTTTAGAAGTTCTATTAATTGAAAGTGATTAGATAATGAGTATCTGCTAGCAACACCCATTTTAGTGCGTACAGGATGTGAGCCTATTATACAGAACATCATTTCTAACCTTCATCAATGGAAAGATAAATACATATGAGTCATCTATAAACTCAAGTTTGGTTTTTGTTTCCCAACAAGTTGGTTTATTCTCAAGAAGAGTACTTGCACTCAATGTCAACTAATGGATTCTGAGCTTGCTGATATATAGTACAAACAAGTGAGTAATGTAACGCCCTAAAATTTTAATTTTGGGTATTGTGAATGTGTGACGCAAAATATCTATCTGCTTTAGTGGTTATGTGTTCTAGGTGTGTTTGAGAGGTCCCAAGTTCAAGCTAGGACTTGGGAAAATTTTGGTATTTTTACGAATAAGTCTTATCTTTGGTCAGTAGGTTTTTAAGTAAAAGTCTGGTGGATAAGTGGAGTGTTGGTGTGAAGGAGGTCTTCTCTTCAAATCTTGGTGTGGGCATTATTTTTGCTCGTGCATCCAGGAGAGTTTGAGATGAATTAAAAATCTGAGTAGTGGATTTAGTGGGAAGTTTAATGGAGAGAAATAAGGGATTGCGGTGGTTATCAAATATTCTGTTCATCTTTTTTTCTTTTCTTTTTTTTTTACTTTCCTTAAAATCCCTTCACCCTCTTGCCGTTTTTCTCCTTATTACTGTTGAATTTCTACTTTCTTTCACCCTTCATCTTTTTGATTTTTCTTTTCCAACTTTGCCTCATATCGTTCCATGTTTGTCTGCGATCGTTCAAAAAGTTTTAGATAAGTGGCTTGTCTCTGTTTGTTAACTTTCTTCCAAAGTTTTTTGTTTATGCCAATTAGGGAAGGATTCAAAGGCTCGTAATCACCAATCGGAGTCTTCGTTTGTGTGGGAATTACTGTTCATTGGTTCAAGATAAGGTTTAGTCATTTATGGATTAAAACATTGATACGAGTTCGATTTAGGATCACGTTATGTGATATTAAATTAGTGTATTTTTTCAATTATAGGCTTTGGAGTGCTCGGGGGCTGTTTTAGCATCAAACAAAACTAGGGGTGTACCCGAAACACAGAAAATAAGATTTGGCAAAAAGTCAAAATTGCTTGCTGTTTGGACAGCAGTAGTAGTCTAAATTTGAAAAATAACCATAAATTGTGGAAATCAAATTAGAGGATGAACAAAATATGGAATTAAATTTTATTGAGTCTAGTTTCTCACACAAGAAATGATATAAGTAATAGAATTGTAAATCATGAGATATAATAAGTTTTGTAACACCTCAAACCCGGCCTAGACGTTATTGCCGAATCTGGTGTGTCACATTGAAGTGTTTTTCGAAAACCATGTTTTCATTGAAGCTTATTGAAATTTCAAACTTCTAACCATTTAAAACTTGTACAAAACCTCAGTTTGCGTTTGCTTATTTTTAATCAAGGTTTATTAAAGAAATGTTGTTACCTTCAAAAACTTCTTGTTGCAGAAGCTTATTTAAAACAAATGACTTGCGAAAACGTGTTATTTAAAAATTGAGTTGTAAAAACGTAGTGTTCGAAAATAGTTATTATTTTGGAAAATCAGGTTCTTCTTCTAGCAGATAAGAATCACAATCAATAAAATCCCAAATTTAAAATCCAGAATTTTTGAGGCCTTATTACAACCCGAATCAAAATCAAAGTGCTTTAGTAAATGGACAAAATAGAATAAAACTTGTGCAGTTGTGTGGCCCTCTCCGAGTCCCTCGCAGCTCTGAACTGTCTAACACTGGGGATTACCTAAAAGGTTAAAAAAGGGGTGAGTTTACAAAAACTTAGTGTGTAATCCCCTATCATTCAGTCAGTAATATATCCAGTAACAGTCTGGGCTTAAACCCTTTTCAGTAACAGAACAATGTGGCTTTAGCCCAAAACAGTAAAAGTGTAGTGTTGGCCTTAGCCCATTACAGTATCAGAATCAGAAATAGAATACATATGGGCCTAAGCCCAATACAGTGATAGAATCAGTAATAGTAATGCAACAATGTAATCATGCAATCCATCCTAATCCAGCCAACACACCATGTGGGGATAAAATCGAACCACTCAACCAACACACTAATATCAGCACCGGTTGCGGCACTAATTAGTATTGCAGCAAAGCTGCCAGTAACCAGAATAGCTAAGAGCCATAAAAAGGATAGCTATAACCTATAAATAGGATGGCTACAAGCCATAAGTACAGTAATATGATTGGCACAAAGCCATCAGTAGTAGTGATATGACCGGCACACAGCCATCAGTAACGATAATATGATCGGCACAAAGCCATTAGTAACGATAATATGATTCGTAAAAAGCTATCAATAATGGTAATATGATCAGCACAAAGCCATCAGTAACGGTAATATGATCGATAAAAACCCATTAGTGCCATCGCAGCAAAGCTGCCAGCAACCATATCGCAACAAAGCTGCCCGTAATAATATATGTGGCCAAGCCACCAGTAACAGTAATTGTGGCAGAGCCACCAGTACAATACTTCCTCCATAACAGTATCCCAACCCCATGCAGTATGTCGTGTATGTAGAATGTCATGCTCAGAATCAGTCATACAAATCACAGACAAATCAGTCATACCAATTACAAATAGATCAGTCATTTAAATCACAGACAAATCAGTCATTTACATCACGGACATATCAATCATTTACACTCGAGGGGCAAAATATTCATTTAACCTCTAAGAGAATTACGGTCATTTTACCTTACTGAGGCATTACGATCATTTTACCCTACGGGGGCATTACGGTCATTTTACCCTATAGAAGTTTTTAGATAATTTTACCCTATATGGGTATTACGGTCATTGTACAAATATTGGGCTTTCGGTACTTATTACAACCTCCTAAAAGGTCTATCGTTGTTTCGAGCGACTTAGATAACCTACACAGCCAGAATAGTGTATATGGGCCCAAAACTCACTATTAGTCCCAAGTGGGCCCATACGCTCGTGTGGCCCATTTAGTCCAGATTCACATACAGCATCACGAGCCTCATAAACCAACCTACTAATGATCACTTATCGAGGATTTTAGTCGTGTGGGCCCATAAGCCCATTGGGCCCACATGGCCCATTTTGACCCATTAAGGCCCATAATGGCCCCAACTATGCAAACGTCACAACCAACAAGGCTTACGACATCACATACATTTTATCCGTGTGGCCCACAACCCATTGGGCCCAAACGCCCATTTCGATCCAACGAGACCCAGAACAGCCCAAGACCACGAAAGCACTCGTGGTGGCCTCTACAGACTAATGCCCATGTTCGTGGGCTCGGTTCAACACACGCACGATTGCGCGCTCGTGTGACATCATAGCCATATTTCTAACTTTTTGGCATTTCACCAATCTGCAGTTATAGCAGTGTAACAACACATACTTTCAGCTTTTCAGTTGATCATCGAATACCGCATACAAATACCCACCTGATTGTAATAACGAATAGTGCGAATAATCTGGAGCACAAAACCTATAACCAACACAACACAAGATTAACATATACTCTTAATCCATAAACTTTATTTACTAAACCACAAACACTCACCTTGGTAGATCTAACAGATACTAGCGCCTCACTGCTGATCAAGGCGAATCCCCCTCCTAACATGATTCGGTAGATCAAAAGTTGTTAGAAAACAACCATACATTCGACCCTCAAGAGAAAGAAAAGGGAAAACCGAAGCTTGTTAATAGAGCTAAAAGAAATTTGACTAAGAACGAAATAATAAAGTGGTTATAACACCCCTTTACCAAAAGAACAAATGTATTTCGGCAATAGTCAATTAGGAAGATACAGCCCGAAACAAGAAGAACAAACAAATTTGAGAGCGAGAGAGTATGAGAATTCGGCCTAACAGAGAAAGAAAAAATAGAATTGGAAAATAAGTAGAGATGAAAGTAAAAGAGAGGGTCGGCTATAGTAGAAAATGATTAAAGAAGAGATGAGTAAGAAGTTCCCTTATGAGCCCAAAAATTAAAATTTTTCCAAAGGCCAGACTTGAGTCCAGACTTATCAAGCACTCCCAAATACGCTCAAATCACTTAGCCACTCATCCAAACATGCAATTTGTGTTACTCACTTGTAAAACTAAAATATCTAATAGTAGTCTCCTATCCGCTTCCAAGCTCAAGGCCCAATACTTCCAGGTCCAAAATTTGGGGCGTTACAACTCTACCCCCTTAAAGAAATTTCGTTCCCAAAATTTTTGGCTATCAAAATAGTCGCACGTCCTAGCCTACCACACTACACTCTCACTGTACACTCTAATCCTAGTAATACAAGCACGAACCACACCATCTATCCATCGGAGTGAATGGATATCACACGCATATCCTTTCCAAAATACACACAGAATAAATACCAACTCTAACTTTAAGTTTAGCAATACAGTCTAATATCTATCTACTGCTTTTCAACGAAAATAAACAACAGTTTTAGAAACTTACGAATTCGGCGCTGAAAACTCGGTGTGCCACACTTTTCAAAAAAATACCTCAAAACACTTCACATATTTGAAACCAACCTCTTGTAGTACAAAATTTTGAAAACCTATTCCACAGCCAAGTTTTACAACTCGACTCTGATACCACTAAATGTAACACCCAAACCCGACCTAGACGTTATTGCTGAATCTGGTGTGTCACATTGAAGTGTTTTTCAAAAACCATATTTTCATTGAAAACCCTTCTTGAAATTTCAAACTTCTTGCCATTTAAAACTTGTACAAAACCTCAGTTTGTGTTTGCTTATTTTCAATCGAGGTTTATTGAAGAAACGTTGTTACCTTCAAAACCTTATTATTGCGTAAGCTTAATTTAAAACAAATGATTTGCGAAAATGTGTTATTTAAAAATTGAGTTGCGGGAACATAACGTTTGAAAATAGTTATTGTTTTGGAAAACTGGGTTCTCCTTCTAACAGATAAGAATCACAATCAATAAAATCCAAATTTAAGATCTAGAATTTTTGAGGCCTTATTACAACCTGAATCAAAATCAAAGTGATTTAGTAAATGAGCAAAATAGAATAAAACTTGTGCAGTTGTGTAACCCTTTCCGAGTCCCTTGTAGCTCCGAACTGTCTAACGTTGGGGATTACCTGAAAGGTTAAAAATAGGGTGAGTTTACAAAAACTAAGTGTGTAATCCCATATCATTCAGTCAGTAATATAAGCAATAACAGTCTGGGCCTGAGCCCTTTTCAGTAACAGAACAATGTGGCTTTAGCCCAAAACAGTAAAAGTGTAGTGTGGGCCTTAGCCCGTTACAGTATCAGAATTAGAAATAGAATACATGTGGGCCTAATCCCAATACAGTGACATAATCGGTAATAGAAATACAACAATGTAATCATGCAACCCATCCCAATCCAGCCAACACACCACCCGTACCAACCAACACACCATGTGGAGATAAGATTGACCCATCCAACCAACACACCAATATCAACACCGATTGCGGCACTAATCAGTATCGCAGCAAAGCTGCCAGTAACCAGAATGGCTAAGAGCCATAAACAGGATAGCTATAAGCTATAAACAGAATGGCTACAAGCCATAAGTACAGTAATATGATTGGCACAAAGCCATAAGTAGCAGTGATATGACCGGCACACAACCATTACTAACGGTAATATGATCGGCACAAAGCCATAAGTAACGGTAATATGATCAGTACAAAGCCATCAATAACAGTAATATGACAGGCACAAAGCCATTAGTAGCATCGCAGCAAACCTACCAGTAACAGTATCGTAGCAAAGCTGCCTATAATAGTATATGTGGCCAACCCACTAGTAACAGTGATTATGGTAGAGCCACCAGTACAATACTTCCTCCATAACAGTATCCCAACCCCATGCAGTATGTCATGTATACAGAATGCCATGCTCAGAATCAGTCATACATCACAGACAAATCAGTCATACCAATCACAGACTAATCAGTCCTTTAAATTATAGACAAATCAGTCATTTACATCACGAACATATCAATCATTTACACTCGAGGGGCAAAATATTCATTTAACCTCTAGGGGCATTATGGTCATTTTACCTTACAAAGGTATTTCAGTCATTTAACCCTATAGGGGTATTACGATCATTTTACCCTATAGGGGCATTACGATCATTTTACCCTATGGAGGTTTTTCGATCATTTAACCTTACAGGGGTATTACAGTCATTTTACCTTACAGGGGCTTTACGGTCATTTTATCCTACAGGGGCATTACGGTCTTTTTACCCTATGGGGGTTTTTCAGTTATTTTACCCTATAGGGGTATTACGGTCATTTTATAAATATTGGGTTCTCGGTACTTATTACGACCTTCTAAAAGGTGTATCATCGCTTTGAGTGACTCAGATAACCTACACTGCTAGAACAGTGTATATGGGCCCAAAACTGACTATTGGGCCCAAGTGGGCCTACACGCTTGTGTGGCCCATTTAGTCTAGATTCACATACGGTATCGCAAGCCTCATAAACCAACCTATGAATGATCACTTATCGAGGATTTTAGTCGTGTGGGCCGACAAGCTCATTGGGCCCACATGGCCCATTTCGACCTATCGAGGCCCATTACAGCCCCGGCTATACAAACATCACAGACTAACAACACTTACCACATCACATACATTTTATCAGTGTGGCCCATAAGCCCACTAGGCCCACACAGCCCATTTCAGCCCAACGAGGCCCAGAATAGCCCAAGACCACGAGAGCGCTCGTGGTGGCCTCTACAGACTAACTTCCATGTTCGTGGGCTCGGTTTACCACACGCACGATCGCACGCTCGTGTGATATCATAGCCATATTTTCAAGTTTTCAACATTTCACCGATCTACAATCATAGCAGTGTAACAACACATACTTTCGGCTTTTCAGTTGATCATCGAATACCGCATACAAATACACACCTGATTGCAACAACGAAGAGTGCGAATAATCTGGAGCACAAAACCTATAACCAACACAACAAAAGATTTGTAACACCCCTTACCCAAGACCGTCGTCGGAATCGAGTACGAGATGTTATCCAATTTAACTTACCAATTTGGAGCATAAAAATTTGCTTTCAAAATTAAATTCACTGTTCACAATAAAACTGTCCACCTACGCGACTGTCACTAATTTAATTATATCTCGAGTTACGAAACTCAAAATTTAAATATGTAAATTTTCCCTGAAACTAGACTCATATACCTTCTTATAATAAAATTTTAAGAATTTTTGGTGTAGCCAATTAGAACAGTTTATTCATTAAAATCTCCTCTGTTTCACTACTAAACAGTTCTGACCTCTTGGCACTAAAAATCAATTATCTCATTACACAGAATTCAT
>CM025251.1:28893626-28904943 GCA_013677275.1 Gossypium schwendimanii
TTATCAAGACATCAAATCGTAATAATTTCAAAATTAAATTTTCAATTTTTATATTTTTCTTCAAATTTTAAGATTTTAAGGATACTTTTTTAATTTTATTTTCAAAATATTTAGAATTTTTTGTGTAATTTTATAATTTTATAATTTTATAATTTTATAAAATAAATGAAATTTTCAGGTTTTGTTAGAATTTCCGAACTTTTAAATTTTTGGATTTAAGTTTTTAAATTTATGTTAATTTTTAAAAGTACTAAAAACTTTGCGGCTTTTTACATGTGTTAGCGTTTCATTATTTGAAGTATCAAAGTGTTTAATAAAATTTAAAATTTAGGAAAAAAGTATGCCAGTAGTCACTAAATTTTAATGAAAATAATATTTTAGACACTAAATTTTTAAAAGTGGCAAATCAATCCTTTGAGCCCATTTTCTGTTACAAACGTAATGGGATAACTGATGTGGCCCGTTAGAGTAGCACGTTGGACATGATCGGATGTCCATTTAATGGGTAATTAATTTCCATGATATGACCTAAAAAAAATTAACTTAATTTGCTAAAAAAATCCCAATTAAAACATGAGAAAAAACTGAAGAGGCAAACACAATTTGGTTAAAGAAAAAAAAAATCGTTCAGGAGAAAAGGGAAAACAATTGAAAATTTTAGGGAATCATTGGAAAAGAGATTGAAAATATTTTAAACTGGGGAATTATTGTGCAAATTTTCAACATTGTTAGAATAGTTAATATAAGAGAATCAATCGAAGGTGTTCCATTGATTGTAACGAGTAAGTTTTTTTCGAATTTGAGTTATTTTTGGGTTTAAGAATGACATGATTCGGGTTTGGTATAGGATTTAATAATGTTTCTAATTTGGGTTCATCATTTTTCGGTTTTAGAGGGATTTGGGTTTATGATATTTTGGATTTGTTAGTTCAAATATGTTGCATTTGCCTAGGCCTGACATGGGGTTATGCTTTTATGCTATTAATTGTTTAAATTCCTAGGAACTGCCATGGGTTTATGTTTTTTGGTGTAAGTTATTCAGATTGGAATTTGTTTAAAAAATTGTTTAGGGTTGTAAGGTATTTGAATTTAATGGGAGTGAAAAATGTTGTCTTCATGTCCTTTGTTTGTGTGATGAAACAAGTTGTGGATGCATGAAAAATTTAGATAGTGCACTGTGTATGTTTGTATTGTATAGTTTGCAAGTGTTGCTTGGTTATTGTTTGTCATGTGCATGAGAGAACTGAATATGTTTGTATTAAATTGTCTGGCATGTGGACCTAAGTTGTGGATGTTTGCCAAATTATTAGCTAGTGACTAAATATTGTTTTCCATTGGTGTGTAAGAAAACGGAGTCCCAAGACCACATTTTTTTATATCGCTTACTTTAGGGTCATTACATAGACTGATCAGGATCACATGCATGTGCAATTTCAAGTTAGAGATTCAGACCTTGCAAAATTACACTTGATTTTGTGCCACAATGGCTTTTACAAGGGGCTTGTATGATGGTATGAGGGACCATTATGAGTTTTGAAGAGAGTAGGTAAGGTGGCCAACAAACTTGAGTTGGCAGCAAAACTCAACGTTCATTCGGTGTTCCATGTCAATATGCAAGTTATTCCATGAGGATCAAAAGGATCTAGATCGAGGCAAGTCTAAATGAGTGCCAATGGGGGTAAAGTTCTCATATGATCGTGAAGTTGAATGCATCATGGCAGACTGAGTGATTCGACAGAAGTACTATAAGACAAGGCATGAATACTTAGTTTGACAGAAAAAACTTCCTAACAGTGAAGGTAGTTGGGAACTTGCTAAGGCCTTATGGAAGTTCCAAGATAAGATAGATCAGTTCCATTTTGAGGATGCGACAAGGGCATCGCCATAATAGGTGGGGGAGAATGTCACAAATTGCGCAAAGGAGCCCGTAACCAAGGCACACTTGGATCTTATTCTCAAGGGGTTATGTGGCCTAACTAGGCTGGCCCATTGCTCAGAAAGATTGAAGGCCCATCTACATAGCTTGGCAAACATGGGAAGTAATCTTAGAAGATTTGCAACCTTTGAAGATTTGATTTTGTAATATTAAGAGATTAGATTTGTAGATTGTCTTTAATTTTGGCCATTGGTGCATTTTAATTTGTACCATTGGATTTGGAAGAGCTCAACTATAAATAGAGGCCTTTCTAATCATTTGTAATCACTTCATTCTTGAGTAATAAAATTCTTTGAGAGCATTCACTCAAACCTTTTGTGCTTTTACTTTTTGATGACTTTTATATTCTTTCGAGCTCTTTTCTCTTTTGAGTTGCTTCCACTTCGCTTTAGTGTCCTAGAGAATTTTCAAAAGAATTCTCAATTTTGAGAGTTAGGCTGACTTAGGCAGATTTGAATAGAAGAAATTGCCTAAGGTTACACAAATTGGAAGACGAAAGTTCTAGCTCCATGACACAAGCTCAATGCGTAAGAACATACAAAACCCCTAACATTCTAATATAATGCACATAAGTTCTATGAATAAGTATGTGCACAAGTGTTCGATGGTTGCACACAAGTGTCAAGCTTCCACTAATCACAAAACACATCTTGTGGCATGCCAACTATATCCAAACCTTTTCGAATTTGTTTAATAGGGCTTTAAATAGCATAATTTTACACATTTCTTCAGTATAGTTAGCATACATGCACATTAACAGTAAAACATTGACATGAGCAATTACATTACCTATTCCATCCATTATACATTACCATCACAAAACTTATCTCAATCATATCATCATTTTATTCAAGCTTAATTTAAAATAAATAACAAACTTGTATTCTAAAACAAATTTAATTAGCACAAATCAAAGGTTGCTACTCTTCAACGACTTTCTCATTCCCTCTTGCCTTCGACGATTCAACGACTTCCTTAGCTACAATTAATATTTGAATGTTTAAACTAGGTTACACATATGCTCTCAAGAAGAATTTCCTTCAAAAGCTAAACATGAGATGCACTCAATTGAAACACAACTATATAAGGCTCTACTAACCGAAATTCTTATAACTCTAAATCTATTTAATCGAGATCAACATTTTTAATAGAAATATGTTCTACGGACTCTAAACTATCTAAAAAAAAAGCCTAACATCATCTTCTTCCTCAAATTCCTAAACACTCAAAGTGACAATATTCTCAATCAAAACCGAAGCTCTATCCTAACTCATTTTTTGTTTAACCCAATACATACTAAACTCAGTTTTATAAAAAAAATTCTAGTCTACAAATGATTAAAAACATACAAATTAGAGTTCTTTTCCCCCAATAACGAAAATCGCACATAAGTATGGTAAAATAGAAAATCATTTTAGAAATCATGTTTAACGATTGAAAAATAAAGGTTTAATTATAGAAACCACTCACTGATATTGAAATCTTGTTTGGAGAATCAAAAGTTTGCTGAAAAACATTTTGAGGAAAATCTAGGGAAGAATCAATGATGTGTTGTTAGAAAGGGGACAAGGAACCATCCCCCTTTAATTTAAGAAATTGGGAAATATGATAAAATGACCTCGGAAAAATCCACATTAACCTCACAAATTTTGTGAGCCTCACAATTTAGTCCTAAATCCCAATTACTAATTCTATAAAATTAAACTCTCTATAATTTTAACTAATGACAAATTGCCCACTAGTAATCTCTAATTCACTGCCATTGGTAATCCTAAAAATACTCGATTTAAATATCCTACTCAAAATTAAAATTTTCGACTTGAATGAGATTTGGTTGTTACACTTACAAGCTTTAAGTTTGAGTATTCCTCTCATAGTGCATAAACCTGATTCGAAATATCACAAAGCTTTGCATAGAATTCTATTAGGGTCTCATTATTTTTTGCATCTTTAATGTCACAAAATTTGTAGTCCGAATATAAAGTTTGGATTTCTTCACAGTGTTGGTTCCTTTGTAAGCAATTCCAAGAGTTGCCCAACATCTATGGAAAAGGTGCATTTAGAGGTTTGCTTGAATTCCTGAGAGACAACTCCATAGAAGATTGAATTAAAAGCCTTCGAATTACCATTGGCCAATTTTTCCTCATTGATTCAAGTAACTTTACGTTTGGGAGTCATTACAACAGACACATCAGCTTTCGGTGGTTCCTAACTAGACAAAATTAAGTGGCGGCTTTTTCATTTATGAAGTTTATAAAAGCCCTCATCCTAGCCTTCCAATGTTTAGAATTCAAGCCATCTAAAATAGCGGGTTTGGTAACTAATGAACCTTCCATCTTGATTACAAATCAACAACATGATCTCCACTTAGTATGCCATGTGTTTAGGTCTAATATCACTTGAAAGGTCGTTCTTTCTAGTTAGATATTTGTTCGTTTGCAACTAGATGAAGCAACTATTAGTAGTAAAAACATAGATGAAGACTAGAAAATTATTCACACAATTCCAAAACTTCTTACATTTGTAGGGCCCTGTCTAAAGGGAAATCTACTATAAACAACAAGTACAAGTTGTGATTTAACTTCAACTCACTCACCAAGTTGCAACCTAACTCTTATACTTTGAACTAGATTACTCTCCCTTTAAGACTTTACCCTTGAAAGCTTAGATGTAAAATGAAGAACAAAATTTAATTTACTTACAATTTTCGCACTAAAAACTTGTCTCTAATTGAACAAATAAAGTGCTTTCACCTTTTCATACTTACTAACCTAAACAAGCCATCAATATATAAGCATAAAATGCTTGTTTAATAACAATTAATATCAATCTCTAATTCCACTAAAATAGTCACAAAAATCTTCAATAAAGTGTACATTCGGCAAAGATATTATTATCATCAAATTTTTTTGAAGATTCAATCTCTTACTTATGTGAACTTTAATTGTATCTGAAAGATTGAATCTAATCTTAGCTTGGCTTTATTTCTTTCTCGAAAAATCTTCATTGATGAGCTGCTAGAAATCTTTAAAGATCATCTCTTAAAAGTCCAAATAGATTTGTTCAAAACATGTCAATCAAATAAAACATGCTATAATTCTTTACAAAATATTCATTAGGTTGTAATTCGAGTTGCATCTTGCAATTACAACCATCACCAATATTTATTATTTATTGCTAGAATAAGATGCAAAAATGGTTAAGTTATAATAAAAAACTCATTTAAATTTTTGAAATTAAAAAATTAACTAACAAACAAATTTATCAATTAAATCAAAATTTCAACATGGAGTTTTTTTTAAAATAATTGTTTTGGTTTTATTAATGGGATAATGACCAAGCAACAAAATAATATACAAAGAGAAACAAAGGAAAGACACACGAAAAACTCTAAGCCTAAAAAGTAAAGTAAAATTGAAAAGCCGACGGAAACAACTTAGAAAATCTCAAATTCCAAAATTAACATAGCTTGAAACCCTAAAATTAGCAGAAACAAATAGCCATATCATTGCAAACAGACCAAAATGATGAATCTCCCCTCAAAACACACCGAAGGGGTTAAGATAGGGAGGGAGATTGAGGGAACCCTTTTCATAAATCATGAAACCCCAATCCCAAAACCCAACAAAGCAAACTAACTCACAGTGGATTAAGCCAACATCGATCCTCCACTGCAACTTCCCCAACCTCTGAAGGGGCATCTTCCACTCAGAACCGATCAGTTGAATCTCTCTGACCCAGCGTCGCCATTGCATGCGTGACAGAATTACATCCTCGAGGCAAGGATTTGAAATGACAAAACTCAAAATTTCTCAAAAGAGCTTTCACATCCTAGGTAATCAGCCGAAGAGTTAAGTAATCTTCATCATTTGTTTTGCAATTTTAGTATTACAATTTTTAAATCACTCTCCAGGATGACTTACTGGAATCCCATTTCTTGGATAGACTATAAACCATGTAGGACTGCCATTGCCTTTACTATACAAATTATAGAAGCCCAAGTATGGATATGATACACTAATCCTAAAATTTTGCCGATATCATCTCGTACAATAAACCCTGAATTCGCTTTATTTCTCAGTCAGGAGTAACCTGTATCAACATTAATCTTGACCCACAATGGCGGTGGGGGGACCAATGGACTATTGCAAGAGGAGAAAGGTGTCTCAACACAGAGCTCAGTCCCCGATATTTACTTCCATAGCTGTGAATAAAGGTAACAAATTCGTTTATGCTCTACAAAATTCCTTCATGGAAATATTTTTTTCGTGCATAACATAACACCAAAACTATAATAGCAACAATTTCTTTATTATATGTGGTTGAATGTTCAAAAATCCAGCATAGCCAATCTAGAAAACTTGCCTCGACCACCACTTTAGGCCACTGAAAACCTAACTTTCCCTAAACCTACTTTGCAAAATAGCAATCACGACTAGCATGAGTGGTTGATTCAACCTCTAGCTGACATCATGGACATAACTGTCCTACTGCAATTCTTTTACAGTATAAAATTTACATGGTTGGAACATAATTTTTAACAAATTGCCAAAGAAGAATTTTAATCTTCAACATACAGTTTAGGAGCCATAATTGCTTAAAGATAAAACGCTCAGTAATACTTACAGCACACGGACTTAATAAAGTTTTATAACCACTACGTATTGAATATTAGCATGTATGCTTACCAAACCAAATATGTTTATCATTCTAGTTGTTCATTGATAATGAGATGCTCATAATGGTGTCCGCCTCTTCTTTTATGGATAGAGATTTAATGAGTCTAGTATCCCAGCTTTTCGACTCTTGTAGAATTAAATCACTGACTTGATCCATCCCTGCAACTCATTCTGTGGTGATTTTCCCCATATCCTTACCTGACAACCAATAATCTTCCCATATTGACACCAAGTGACCAGAACCAATCCTCTATTTTATCCCCGATTTCAATAAACCTTTTGTACTCTAAATACTCCTCCATGTCATAGATGGATTTGAGCCTAAATTTGACTCAGGGAAACTTGTGTTTGGGCAATACTTCCCACAAATCAATCTTGTCGAGAGCGATCCATAATTTTCAAGTAGCCTCCATCCCTGTTTCACTAAAAGAACAATGTTGAACTTTGCCAAATCTTGAAAACCCATCCTCCCCATCCTCTTTAAAATAACATAATGTCTCCTAGGAACACCAATGCAACCTTTTCCTTCCTCCCGATTTTTGCCACAAAAAATGGGCCATCATAGCTTCTAGCTCTCTGCAAAAAAAAAAAATGACATAGCAAACATTGGGATGGCTTGTAATACTAAATTTATAAAAACTTCTCGTCCTCCAATAGATAAAGTTTTTGAGCCCCAGCTATTTAATCTACTTATACATCTCTCTTTTAATCCCCTAAAAGCCTTCATTTTGTTCCTTCCCATGATCAACGGGAACCTCAAATACTTCTCAGGATTTTGAATAAAGTGCACCCCTAAAGTGTGACACACCTCCAATCCTTGAGAGTGGGACACATTCGAGCTAAAGAAAGCTCTTGATTTATCAAAATTTACCAATTGGCCCAAAGTATCAGCATATTTCTCCAAAACCCCTTTTAAAGCAATTGCCCCTTCTAACGACGTCTCCCCAAAAATCATACTATCATCAACAAACAATAAATGAGTAATAGTAGGCATATATCAGTTAATGCAAATTCTATTTAGTCCACCTTGTATGGATGTCGTGTGCAATAATGTAGATAAGCCTTTGCTACAAATTAGAAACAGATATGGGGTAAATGGGTCCCTTTGACATAGCCCATGACCCAGTTAGAAAGACTCTCCTACTTTTCCATTAAGCATAACCGAGTACGAGACTAACTCCACACATTTCATCACCTTCTCGATCCACTCATCTGAAAAACCCATCTTCCCAAGCATCCACCTTAAGAAAACCCACTCAACTTTGTCGTAGACTTTGCTCATATCTAATTTTAGAGCAATAGACCCCAATCTTCCATTCCTCTTATTCTTTAAGTAGCATAATATCTCATAAGCCACTAGAATATTATCTAAGATAAGCCTTCCAGGTACAAAGGCGTTTTGAGCATCATCAACACATAAGTGAATCACCGACGGTAATCTATTCACAAAAATTTTAGAGATAATTTTGTAGAGAATATTACACAAACTTATCAGTCTAAATTGAGTCATGTTTTACGATTTACAAACCTTTGGGATCAAAACCAGTCGTGTCCCATTTATCTCTGCAATGTCCTGCTCATTGGACAAAACTTCTATACAATATATAGCCACCTCCATTGCCACAGTGTGCTAAAATCTCTGATAAAACACTGCACCGAGTCTATCCTCCCCTGACATCTTTAACGAACTCATGGACTTAACCGCATCGCACACCTCTATAACCGAGAAATCTCGTAACAAATTTTCATTCATATCTGTCGAAATACAAGTTTCAATCCCTTGTAAAACTTCATCAAAACCCATTGAGCCCTTTGAAGAAAAGAGAGAAAGAAAATAATTTTTGGCAATCTTCAATAGATCCAAATCACCCTCATACAAAGTGCCACTCTCATCTCTCTTATTTGGTGCATGATTTCTCTTCCTTCTGCATGAAACAAAATTATGAAAATATGTAGTATTTCTGTCATCGTTTTTCAGTCAGTTGTCCCTTGCCCGTTGTTCCTAATAAGCCTCCTCCTTATTAGCCTCCAAATTTAGAGCTAATTTCGTGTCTACTATCTTTCTTAAAATTTCATCTATAAGGTAGGTCTCATTTAACTCCTGGAGTCTCTTCTGTAAATCATATCTTGTTATTGAACAATTTTTCCATAATGTATTGAACCATTTATCAAGTCCAACTCCTACCTCTCCAAATCGTTGTGGTACCCCACCAGTAGTGGACTCCCAAAGCCATCATACCTCAATCTCAAATGACTCCTTCATGATCAATACAATCTCAAACTTAAAATGTGTTACCTAATTATTACTCCATTTTGGACTCTTGTTTAACAATAAAGCACAGTGATTAGAAAAAGAGTGGACCAAATGTTCCAAGCTATAATTCGGGAATCTTACTTTCTATTCATCATTTGCTACACCTCTATAAATCCGCTTCCAAATATTATTGTCTTTAAAATGTCCCCTCTCTCAAGTATACCACTAACCCCAATAACCCAAATTCGTCATAGAGCAGTCTTCCAAAACCGCCCTGAAGTTTCTCAATTGTCTTTCTAGAAGTGGCAAGTGACCTTTTTTTTAATCGAGTATGCAATCTAATTAAAATCTCCTATTATCATCAAAGAAACATTCGGTAAATCATCCAACAGTCTTAGTAAATTCCATGATTTCTCTCAAAATCTCTCCTTAGGCATTCCATAGAAACCCGTACAGCGCCAAGTATTTTCTTTCCCATCTTCCTCTATCATCACGTCAATGTGTCTTCCCGAAAATGATCACAAAACTACCCTACAAGTTTCCTTCCAACCCAACGCTAGACCACCACTTTGTCCATTCGAATCCACATTTCTTTCTAACTACAACCATTCGAGATGCACTCAGCTTCATCTCAATCAAAAAGACCACAGATGGATTTAAGCCTCGCAACATATGTCGGAGTCATTAAATTATCCGAGGTCTCCTAAAATCTTGGATATTCCAACTTATGAGTTTTATTATGTTGGCTGGCCTACTTAGCAAAGCTTGCCGACATCATAGTTTCTGAGTTTTGTGCCAAAATACCCATAATTTCCTTTGAAACATTTGAATCCCCATCCTCTACCTCATTCAGTTTCGTATGTGGCCTTTTAGAACCTTCCAAGTGATGAATCGGTGTATCCTCCCCCTTCACAAGCGACATTTCTTTGTCATAATTAACATTACTGTAATGACCACTAAGTTCTAGCCTGTGTCTCCCTTTGGGCCTATAAGACTTAATACCATCTCCTTATTCAGTTTAATTTGGGATACATTAGAATTCAAGGCACCCAAAACTCATTGATTTAAGGGATAAGATTTGAAAGAATCACCCTTAATCTCATCCGCATTGATTATGGAGTTTCTAAAATTAATCTCTCTTCCCTCCCTATCCTCAATCAACCATTTGCTCTTCCACATGGAAGCCCTCTACGACAGAGCGTGTAAAGAAATATCCCACTGAAAAACAATCTCATGCTTCGGTGTTGTAGCCTGCAATGGGCAGAAACTTTTCCCATGGCCTAACTGCCCACACAAAAAACAAAATAAAGATAGTTTCTCATAAGCGAAACGAGCTTATGCACATGTACAACTTAGAAGCATGAATCTCCTCTTTCTGCATAGTAGCTTACGCACATCCAATCTCACCCTGATATGCATGGCTTTCTTATTCCCTACTTGAGGCGTTATAACATCATACTTAAGAAACGTCCCAATAAACTTTCCTAAATGTTTTGCAACAATTTTTAACATAAAACTATATGACATATCATGAGCCAAAACCCAAAAATTAACCGAAGTTAGCTAACACCCAAGGGGTTTTTTCCCTTCACCAGGCAGTGAAGAATTAGCAGATAGGAGTTAAAACTCCAAGGTCTATCCTTCCCAATTCTATCCACATTTGCTTCGAGGTAGAAACGAAATAACTAGTGACCCTCTCCCAGATCTAAAATGGAAAACCCTCCAATTGAATGCCAAACGTTTGCAAGAGTCGTCCTCATTGCTTAGAAGTTTACAACGCTAGAAGTCAAGAAAATTCCCACAAAACAATTTTCATATGTAAGATCTTTCTCCACTGAATCCACTCTTAGTTGGAGTGTATCCTCCTCCTCATCTTCTAACGACAGATCCACTGTCGCTTTCTCCATTCAAAGTACACACACTTTACCCAAAAATAGAGAACCCAAAGAAATCAAAATCACCAAGACGTGCAAAAAAGCAGAGACCGTGCTAAAAAGTAGAAAAATACGTGCCAAAGTGGCAAATAAAAAAATTTTATAGGAGAAAACAGGGAGTTATTAAACACTCTATTAGTAATATATTTATATAATTTTTTTTCAAAATAATGGTGATTCATTAAAAAAATACTACCTCAAAGAAAAAAGTGAAAAAAGAAAGAAAGAAAGAATGCACCATGCTATGAGTTATTCATCGAAAGAATATCGATACACACATTTGTAATACAATTTGGAGGTTGATGCAACCAAACCATATTTTGCATCAAACTCACATGAGCGACCACAACACATGTAGGAATCCACATTACATAAATCTTAACACGTTAGTCTATTATTATTATTGTTATTATTATATTCATTTCGTAATTTGAAGTTTTTATTTCATAATCATATCACATAATTTAAATATATACTTTTATAAAAATAATTTATAATATTCAAAAGTTAATTA
>CM025251.1:28967026-28984947 GCA_013677275.1 Gossypium schwendimanii
AAAAAATATCTCAAAAAGTTTATAATAAAGGCTTCCTAAATTACCAAGCATCAAAAACCCAGAAATTTTTATCCTTTTAATTCACAGACCAAATAAAGAACTATGAAAACACACTAAAAGGGAAAAAAATCTCGAAAAGAAGAACACACCCAAGAATGGTACGCCAGAGGATGTTAGAGAAGCAGAACACACTGGATGTTAGAGGAGAAGACGGCGAGGAGAGTGGAGAAGAAAGGTAGAAGGAAGAAACAGAAGACGTGGATTTTGGGTAAAACAGAAGCGTGAATCGGGAGGGTAAAACAGGGACCAAAACTGAAGCAGCACCTAAACTGAGCTCAAGGAAGGGATTAGGTCAGTAATGTATTAGACCCGTAATAGCAATACACTGAACCAAACAAAAGATTAGAGGGTGATTAAGTGGGGCCCACCGATTAGGGGTGTATTGGCTATGCCAATACACCCAACCAAACATGGTGTAACAAAAATGAAACATAGCCTACAATGATATCTATACACATTTTTCATTACAAACACAAAATGCTATTGAACTTCAAACCCAAAACAAACAAACAAAAACCAAAATAAAAAATTAACCTTACCAACAAAAAAACCCCAAATCAAGAGAAGAATCCAAAGGGTATTCAACAGATTTATGTAAACAAAGCACACCCAGACTGGCAATTCAACAGATTATCGACTAAATATCATGACTTTGGGTATTCAATTCAACAAAGCCAAAACATAAATTACTGGAAAAAGAAAGATCTTGATCATCAAAGTTCAACTTCTTGTTTGTAGCTTAGGCAAGTAGAAATGAATTTTAAGGCAGAGGTAGAAAAGGTAAAATCACTGAAAGCCTGGCAGGATAGAAATTTAGATCCAATATTTCAAAGATTTTGTTTATTAAAAAAAACCAGAGATGATGGCGAAGAGAAGAAGACTAACAACAATTGCTGATAATTGATCGGAGCCTCGCCTTTCCCACAATCTCTAGGCTACAAGGGGGAGATGTGCGCATTTCTTTGGAAAGCTCCACCTTCGACATTGATTTCTCCATATTTTCCACCACACGCAAATCTGCCACACCCAAAATCCAAAAACAGAGTCTTTTATGCATTTTATGGAAAACCCAAGAAGATTTTCATCTGAAATAAAAAAAAGCTATTACGAGAGGCATTGAAATGGATATGCAATGTTTATGCGTAATAGAGCTCGCACGGAATAGCGATTCGGCAGTCAAATTTCAGCCAAACAAATGTGTCACTATAGTGCGTGGAATAGGGACGGAATGGAATGGCCATTCCGTCGAACCAAACATGCCCCTAGTATTATAAAACCAACTCTTAGAAGAGCCTTTAGGAATTAATAGGAGCATTTTAGACGATATAAAATAGTATTTGGGATATTTTAGGTCTTATAAAAAAAATATAAGGATAATTAAGGCATTAAAACTTAATAAAGGCAATTTAGATATTTTTTAAAAAGATTTATTTATTTATTTATAAAATTTAAATTATTTGTGGAGTGTGTCTCGCAATTTTCAAACACTTTGCAGACACTTAACGTTACCCGCATCGCGACATCGAGGACAGACGCAACCTTTTGAAAGTAGAGGCGATATCGTGACGAGGAAGCATGTGACATCACAACGACGTGACGTATTCCTCAAATAACGTAGTCGGGTTTTAACAGCCGAGCAGGACTTTTTCTCCATACGAACTCTGATTACTCTAAGGATTTTTTAGTCATATTAGCCCTCTAATCTTAGCCTATATAAAGGGCCACTATAACCCTAATGAGGTGTAAAAAGAGAACTTTATATTCAAGAGAGGGTTTTTTTTTGGATTAAGGATTCGTACATTGAGATCAATTTTCTCTCTATCTTGTATTCTCATTTTTTTTTGCTCATTAGTGAAAAGTTGAAGCCTACTTTGCTCGTGGTTTCTTATTCTCTTGGTCGTATCGATCAGAGGAGTTTTTTCATATAAATTTGTGTGATTGATCTTCTCCACTATTTCTTTTCATTATTTATTTGGGTTGATTCCCAACAAATTGGTATTAGAGCTTTGGTAGGATTCCATAAACAACTCATTCAGAGATGGCAACAACAAAATTTGATTTTGAGAAATTTAATGGGATCAAAAATTTTAGTTTGTGACATGTTTGGATTACTACAATCCTAGTTTAAAATGGCTTGACGATGGTTGTTGCCGGTCAAAAGCCCAAAATTTTAGATTAGTCAAAATGGGATAAGCTTTATGAGAAGACCCTGTTTGCAATTCACTTGTGCCTCATGAATAATGTGTTACAGTTATGGAGAAAATGGCATTCGTCTTATGGAGGAAGTTAGAATCATTTTATATGATAAAGTCTCTAGCTAATCATCTATATACATTCCGTATGGCTGAAGGTGCGTGCATTAGGGCTCATCTCAGTGAATTTTTTACTCTCTTGAATTACCTGAAGAATGTAGAAGTTGGTATAGATGATGAAGATCAGACTATGCTATTATTATGCTATTTTCCCTTCATATAAGACTTTCTAGAATACCCTAATTTATAGTAGAGGTAAGCTCTCATTCAAGGATGTGAAGGGTAACTTGTTGAGAAAAGAAAAACTTAATAATGAGTTGGATTCAGGTAGCAAATAGGATCAGTAAGCCTTGATTTTGGTTGCTAGAAGTAGACAACAATTTAAGGATTCAGGTCAGGGTAAGTCTAGGCCGATATCTAATTCAAGGAATCAAGACAAGACATGTGATTGCTGCAAGAGGTTCGGTCACATTAAGGTAGAGTGTTATAAGTTGCAAAAAAAAAAATAGAAAGGCTGCCGAGGGCAATGAGAAATGGAAATAGAAGGTTGATCTAACTGATGCTAGTGTAGCCGAAAACAAGGGTGATGGTTTGTTGCTATTGTCTATGACCAAAAGGTCTAACCTTACGTTTGAATGGATCCTGGATTTAGGGTGTTCTTACCATATGTGTGTAACCCCAAAAATTCTTGTATTTGAATTGTTAAAACATTTCAAGTGAGTTAATTTGGTTTAGTGGTTAAGTGTTATGTTTGTGTGTGTGAGGTCTTGTGTTCAAATATATTCCCTTGAATTTTTATTATTTTTCTCCAAACCCTATATTTGATATTAAGCTTGTGTTCAAATATATTCCCTTGAATTTTTATTATTTTTCTCCAAACCCTGTCTTTGATATTAAGCTTATCTATTAATTTTACTCAACTACTAACAAGAATGAGCTTGTTGGTTCAATGGTAAGGTTTTAGCTTACCTACATGTTCCGTGTTTGATTCCCATGCGTGCAAAATAAAAATATTTGTGCTATTCTCTGTCTGTGTTGCCTGTGTGGTCAGAATTTGAGTTCAATTCAAATTCTAAAAAATTTGATAGGTTAGGAATTAGTGGGTATTTTTTTAATAAAATAATTGAGTAGTGTGCTCCTAAATTTTCTCCCACTCCTACCATTCATTTCCTCTTCTTGCTCACGTCAATTTCTTTTCTTTTCTTTTTTCTTGATTTTTCTTTCTTCTATGTTTGCTCTATATTATTCTCACATTTCTAATTCCCTGTGTTATCGGTGTTCTCTTGCCATTTCTTTACTTTTCGTTTCTTCTGCTATTGAGTTACTTTGCACCAACATCCTTTTTAATCTTGATTACTGGTAGTGTGTGGTAAGGATGTTGATTTAAGACTTGTATTCTGTAAAGGAGTTTTTTTCACATGCTTGAATATTATTCTTATTTTGTGTGATAATAGTTTTAATGGTCGGAAATCCTAGATTTAGGTGAATAATTGGAAGTGACTAATCTGCCAAAAAATTGAAAGCGTTAGGAATTCTTCTTCTATTGGGGTGAGTGGTCAATGTCTTGTTAAGACCGTATCTTGGTGTTAAAACCAAATGTATAATGTTTATGACCGATTTAGTGGTCGGATTTAGTATGACATTCACTAATTAGTACATTCCGAATGTTGATTTTATAGGTCTAGATTTGTTCTATTGCGTTGCTTTTCAGAAATGACGAAGTTGGTACCTTCTGTCCCAAAAAATTACGAACGACGCTAAGTAAAAAAATATTCTATCGATATCACATGATTGTGTGAGCCACACGATTGTGCGGGCCACATGGGTTGTGTCAGGTAGGTCGTATAGGCCATACGAGCGCGTGATAGGTTATGTGGGCCACACGAGCTTGGTTAGATAGGCCATGTAGGCCAGACGGGCATGTGGGTCCATTTTTTGTAAAATTTAGTTAGGGCCACGTTTCAAAGTGTGTTTTGAGGTCAACAATATTATAGGGTTTGTTAAGTGATATTCATGTTTCTGGTATATGAATATGTGGTTTTGCCTTTGTATGAGTACTTTCTAAAAGCATGGTAATTGAAGAATTTTTGTATCAGATTTGAAAATTTTGAGATTATCATTCGCATGATTCCAATATGTAAGCATGTCTGATGTATATGCATCTGAATATCTGGTTATGTTATTATTGCATGTGCATTGGGGTGGGATAATTATGTGAGAGAGGAAGTGTTGGCAATTTAATGATCTGCCTTATCTGGTGGTTTAACCACATATCTGTTCTAACAACTTGATTGCAATTTTGGTGGCTTGACCACACTTATCTGATTCTAGTGGATTACTTCAT
The DNA here is from genome assembly GCA_013677275.1 of Gossypium schwendimanii. Lineage (NCBI taxonomy): Eukaryota > Viridiplantae > Streptophyta > Magnoliopsida > Malvales > Malvaceae > Gossypium > Gossypium schwendimanii. The sequence goes on from CM025251.1 coordinate 28,971,683, forward strand.
TATTTCTAGCAGCTTTGACTACACTTTTCTATATAGTGAAAAATGCTCACTTATTGGTGTGCTAAAATGGACGGAGATGGTGTGTAACGGATGGGGGTAGGACCTGTATCTGTTTTGTATTAAGTGTTGCATCGCATGATATGTCATGCCATCTGTATCTGATATGATTATTATGTTTCATTGCATAGTATGTCATGTTGTGTATTCTGTTCGATTTCTAATTTCTATGTGACTTTGCTATCTTTTTTGTTTGTATGGGCTAAGTTACACATTGAGCTTGTAAACTCACCCAATTATTTTCCCTTCTTATGTAATCAGCAGACTTAGGGTCAGGTAGCATACGAGAGCTCGAAATGATTTTTTGGATAATAATATAAAAAAATATGTTTAATTCGACATAACTCTCCCTAAATTGTCTTAAGACTATGGCAATAACTACCATTTCATAGTTCAACAAAACTTAGCTAAAGAAATTCCCCTAAAGATAGGTAATACATTTAGTATGTCTATTTCGGATTTTAACATAGCCATGAGTTTTGTTGACCTTGACGATGTTCAAACCGACACGTACCATACTGCTTTACTCAAGATACCTGGCGATTTCGATGCCGACTTACCTTACTTGGCTTTGACTAACTCAATATCTCGACCGTACAATTCTAAGACCTCCAAAGCCTTATTAGTGCATGAACCGAACCTAGGATATATTCATAGATTCCTTGCTTTTAACTATTCGGGCCACAATGATTCTTCCTTTGTCCTAACTAAGACAGAATTATTTTTCATGTGATACATGCACTCTAGTTATAAAGTCAACTTAGGATATATGTTTGCATGTAGTTTTCATGTCGTAATTCAGGCCCACCGACCACTCATATTCGACCCATACATCACGCATTTAGCCATGAACATTTTCCCTTCGAAATTGATTTTTCATCTCTCACATAGGCTTATAATATGGATCCTTTAGATGAATATCATTTGGATTCTATGGGTTTGCTTATCGATGCCCTTTCTGCATTTTATTTTGTTCCTCTAGGTACACGAACTGCTCGAAGTAATAAAGTGTTCCAATTAGCACATAATCCAACTTCTAGAGAGCAAGAGGAGCAGCCACCTTCCGTTGTGGAAGAAAGACTAAAACACATTGAGGCTCGCCTAGAAACAATAGAAGCCAACATCTCAAGCATCCTTACCATACTACCATGGAGTCACTTCCACCATCCTCCGCCTCATTAAAACATACACGGGGAGTACATTTGACCCTATTTTATTTATTTATTTATTTATTATTCCACATTGGGGGCAATGTGGAATAAGTAGGAGGGTCATATGCTTTGCTATTTCTCGTTCTTGGTTGCATGTGTTGATTCCTATATTGAAATTATTCCCTAAGTTGCCTTGAAGTTATGTGATTCCAATCTCTAGTTAACTCAAATGATTATGTGATTCATGAATAATTTCTTACTGCTTAATTTGATTGACAAGTTATTTGTAGAATTGTAAATATTATGACTAAGTCAACATTCCATGAAAATTTTTAGCTTTTTGTTTTTAAACTTGCTTAATAAAAACACTCGATAAAAATTTTCATTGAATACTCTGCTGAATGTGGCTGAATTGAGTAACCGGGTTAAGGTGTTTGAGTTTTCATCCCATCTCGCTTCAAAAAATTTAAGTGACGAACCGAAACTTGCAAACACGCCGCTAACTGAGCTAAAAAAAACTGTTTGGAGATAGGCCAAATTGAGTAATCGGGGTGAGTTACTTAGGTTGTCAATTCATCTCGCATAAACATATTTTCCCATATCCCGATCTAAAAAAATATATAAATATTTACAATCATGTTGCAAGTTTTATTAAAGCTTTAATTTAGTGAGATTGTTGATTTTGTTGCATAGTTTTCAAATTCTATATGCGCTGGTTAATTAAATTTAGCAACTACTCCTTCATGCTTCACTTTAAGTTATTTGCATTCTACCTAGTTGTGGGATGAGACATAATTTCAAGGTAAGTTGTGAAATTGTTTCTAGTATAGGAATGTATAACATGCTTGAGGACAAGCATCTACTAAGTATAGGGGGTTTGATAACAAGCTAAATTTGTATGTTTAATGCACCCAATTTTGGTAATTTTTGCTGCCGAGTCTATAATTTTTGTTTAATTTTATTAGGTATCCAGTTGGAGTATCGAAATAGGAGTTAACAAACAAATAGGGCTAAATTGGAACACAAGCAATAAAAGGGGTTTGAATTAAAATTTTAGAAATCTAGGGCTGATCAAATTTTATTTGACTTCGTAAAAGATAAATTTAGAAAAAAATCTGATAAAAATCATATTTTAGTGGGTTGGTTGTTAGATGAATTAGGCTAATTTTAGTAAATGCAATATATATAAATACCATGAATGGTGGCCTTTGGAAATGCATTGAAAAATAAAATACAAATTTGATTATTTCTTTATCTTTTCATGTGTCAATGCATTCTACCTTTCTTATTTTTCATTTTACTTCTTTTAGTTTAATTGCTTCCTAGGCATTCCAACTTTCCACCCTTCATCATTTCCATTAAATTCCTTCCCATAAACTAGCAAAGCATGATTAATTTCATTCTCAACTAATTTTCTTTTAGCTTTAGCCCAGTTATCATTCCAACAAAAAAATCGGGAGATATGAATCCGCACTAAAAAATCTTTCAACATGGTATTTGTTATCTCTCCGGTATATGGGATAGACACAATTGTCCCTTAAATTTAATTCAATTTCAATTAAAAAAGTGCACGTTGGATTAGATTTATTTGGCGTATAGTTGGGAAAACGAGATGGTCACCTGTTGAGTTCAAATTCTTGTGAAGAAATTGGCGTGTTCAATTGGAAAAAGCTAGTTGAATTTTGTCAAGGGATATAGTGATCAGATTTAAATGACCTACGCAGTTGATGATATTAATTCGAGTTGGGCTTTCTAGATCGCAAGGCTACTGAAATCTTAAATTACAGGAACGAGTTACGTTGTTAAAAATTCAACAAGGGTCGATTTGCAGGTCGTACCAGAAGAGACTACATAAGGAAAATTTAGCAGTTGAGGAGTCCTTAATTGCTATAACCAACTTATCGTTTGGAAGGGAAAATCCATTTTTCAAGGATCGGTTCTAGTTAAAAGTACCGTGGTTGAGGCTAAGCTTTAATATATTTAATTCATCGATTTAATTTAATTCACTTAATTTTATTTTATAATCATAATTATGTTTATTTTATTTATTTTACAGCTCTATACACACAGGTCGAGGGCACAACAACTGCCTAGACTCAGAAATCCGGTCCCAAAAATAGGAAAATTAGGAATTCCAATCCTTGTGGGATCGACCCTACTGCTCTATACTACTATTTAATTAAGTTAGAACATAGGCATTTATATTTGTTAGTTGTGACGCCCATTAGAGACTAACAAATAAACTAGAAGAGTTGATGCAAAAAGAGAGAGATGATGAAAATCTTGTAGAGTTTATTGATTCAAAGGTATTGTTGAATCTTGAGATAGAGAAAGATGAAATGTACTGGGAAGAAAGAGCTCGGGCAAATTAGCTAAAATTGGGAGATAGAAACACGAATTTTTTTCATAAGCATGCATCTCAAAGTAGGAATGGGAATTTTATAGGGAGTTTGGAGTACGATGATGGGAGGAAAACTAGTGAGGAGGGTGAAATGGAGGAGCTAACTTGAAACTATTTTCATAAGTTGTTTTCTTCAAAAGGAGTTGGGGATTTGAACCATATATCGACTAGCGTTGAAAGATGCGTCAATTGGGAGGATAATTTAAGGTTAACATCAAAACATTTAGAAGAACTGTGGACGGTGCTAAAAGAGATGGAGCCGACTAAGGAGAAATAAAGCTTAAGGAGAAAAAAAGTTAGCTCATCAAAAGATATATAAAATTGAATGAGCATCTAAAAAATATCTTTAAAATACAAATAAAACAATAAAGTGCAATAAAAAGATATAACATAAACAAAAAAATAAAGGTGCAAATGTTATGAAAATGAAATGTATGGTCTAGAGTTGGTCTAATCATCATGATGAGGGGAAAAAGAAGGTGTCAAAGAGAAATAGGCTAAGAGAGATGCCATTTGTGTCTCTAAAGTCAAGAGACAAGAGTGAACATTGTCCCTAAGAGCTCGAATGTTGTTGCTTAAGGAATGGATAGCATTGAGGATAGCACTATTAACCTTGGGGGAGGGTTAAGCAGCATGCGAAGAAAAAGCCCGTGGAGCAACTGGCTCGGGTATCGGAATATCGTCAAAAGCAGCGTCAACGTCACCATCTTCATAATTTGTCAGATGGTCAGGTTTCATCCAAGTGTTGGTGCCAGCATCGAAATGATATCCCACGTGATGTAGGACCCTATAACTAATAGGTTGATTAGAAGAAACAGGGGTGTCCCTATGGGTGCTAATGCCTAATTGCCTAAAAACATATGAAAAATACGTACCATGAGGAAGAGTGGCATTTGTATTCATCCCCCTTCCAATAGCTTTCGTAATGTCATTAAACAAGATAAGTGCAAGGTCAGGATGCCTATTGGATTTAAAATAATCGAGCCATAAATAATCAGTGTTTGGAACCTTTGCATGCTTTTTGATAGGTCTTAGGTTCCATGTGAGAATTAAATAGAGGGTACGATCATGGAGATTGAGTTCAAATGCCAATCTAGACTAGATAAAAAGAGAGATGAAAATACCCTTTTTCATTGGAGGAACCTCCAGAAGTTAAGTGAAGACAATCACCAAACTCTTCGAGAGTAAGGTGAATAGGAGTTCCCATTAAAAATGAGGTGACGACGGTAACGGTATCACCGGACTCATCACATTCGAGTTTGGCATTTGAAAAGAAAGCTCGAACAAGATTTAAATAAGCTGGTGAAGAAATATTTAAAAATTCCATCCACCCCTAATTTTATAAAATAGGGATATAAGCAAAGCTAATAGCTTCTAACATGGCTATATCAATTTTCCTAGCCTCCCAAACATGTTTTGACACAAAATATAACTTAAAAAATATACCAAGTGTGTGAGTCTTGAAAACATGTGTTAAATGATGACTCCAACTTACTAGATTGATTAGAAGATGATGCACTAGTCCTAAAACATTTCTTTGGTGCCCTGTTAACTATTAACCACTTAGACAAACACTAAAACCAAACAAAAATTTCTTTGAAGAATTTTGTCAAACACTTGGTGGGTTAAGGTTTGAGAAAAATTTTAACAAAGTTCAGTAGGAATAGGTGACCCCCTGCAATAAAACATGATATATATTGTTAAAAAAATCCTAATAAACCATCAACAAACATAATTTCAACCTACATTTGTCAAAATAACAAGTTGAAAGTTTTAGAAATTTACCTCAAAAAAGTTGAAATAAGAAAAATCTTCAAGCAAGGATGAGCAAATCTTGTGAAAAGGATATTTGAATATGTAAAAGGACCAATACTTGTTGAAAAATTGAAGAAATTTGAAAAAAAATTGAAGAGGAGATGATAGGTTTTTTAGTGGAGGAAAAAAGAATTTTAGAGTTCTTTGTTTTAAAACAGCAGCAGGTACCTTTAAAACCCTAGCAGTATCGATATTATTTCATGAGTACCATAATTTTATACAAGTATCGATATTTTTAAGTTGGTATCGATACCAAATTACCATTTTGTTTTCCAAGTGCAGTAAACAGCAAAAACGAGATTTTTAGGTTGTATTGTTTTCTAAGGGTCCTAAAATGACTCCAAAATTGTTCCTAAACATTTAATGTGCATAAAGATATGTAGTGTGAGTAAAATTCATGAAATGCATGAAGCAAAAATATGTTAAAAAATGACTAAGTTAATACCACTACTCTAAAATGTAAGAGGAAATGAAATCAAAATAGAACAGTTTTTCATATAAAACTCCCCTACCTTTTTTCATATAAAAGCCATGAAATCCATTCTCAACAAGCTTTTTGCAATAAAATAATCAAATAAGATACAAGAAGATTGTAACACAAAGTCAAGGCAAGGTTGTTAAACCTAGTTCTCCCCTAAATGTCCAAAATCTTTCTTTATCTAATGGTTTTGTGAAAATGTCAACTAATTGGTTTAAGGTGTCTATATATTCTAGAACTATTTCACCCTTTTGGACATGGTCTCTATGAAATGATGTCTAATTTCAATGTGTCTAATTCTAGAATATTGGATGGGATTTTTAGTGAGACAAATAGCACTAGTACTGTCACACTTGATAGGAACGATATCTATATCAATCCTATAATCCTTAAGTTTTTGTTTCATCCATAAAATTTGAGTACAACAACTACCAGTAGAAATATGTTTCGCTTTGGTGGTGGACAATGTAACACTATTTTGTTTCTTTGAAAACCATGAAATTAGCATGATGCCTAAAAATTGACAAGTATCGGAGGTGCTTTTCCTATCTAATTTGCAACCTCCAAAATCCCCATCCGAGTAAGCATGCAAGCTAAAGGATGAGTCACTAGAGCACCAAATACCTAAATTTGGAGTATCTGTAAGGTATCTAAAGATTCTCTTAAGGGCTTGTAAATGTAATTCCTTAGGACAAGATTGATATCTAGCACACAAGCATACACTAAACATAATGTCGGGTCTATTTGAGGTAAGATAAAGTAAAGAACCAATCATTGACCAATATAATTTTAAATCGACATATTTACCTTTATCATCTTTGTCAAGCTTTGTAGAAGAACTCACTGGAGTAGCTTGTGGTTTGAGAGTGTCCATCCCCAACTTTTTAAGCATGTCCCTTGTGTACTTAGCTTGATTGACTAAGATACCATCCTTTCTTTGCTTGATTTGGAAAACTAAGAAGAAATTTAGTTCTCCCATCATGCTCATCTCAAACTCACCTTACATTAGCTTAGAAAATTCTTGACAAAGAATATCATTANTAGAACCAAAAATAATATCATCAACATAGATTTGAACTACTAATAAATCTTTGTCTTTTCTTTTAATAAAAAGTGTTGTGTCAACCTTCCCTTCACAAAAAAATCTTTTTCAATAAGAAAATTTGATAATCTTTCATACCAAGCTCTAGGAGCTTGTTTCGAACCATATAATGATTTTAAAAGTTTGAAAACATGGTTTGGAAATTTTAAATCTTCAAAACCGGGTGGTTGTTCAACATACACTTCTTCATTTATAAATCAATTTAGAAAAGCACTTTTTACATCTATTTGATATAATTTAAAATTATTAAAGCATGCAAAAGCTAAAAGCATTCTAATGGCCTTCATCCTAGCTATGGGAGTATATGTTTAATCATAATTTATTCCATCCTCTTGACTGTAAATTTAAGCAACAAGTCTAGCCTTATTCCTCACTATGTTACCACTCTCATCTAGTTTGTCCCTAAAAACCCATTTAGTACCTGTAGTAGATTTATCACTAGGTCTATCAACTAGGGTCCATACTTCACTTCTCTTAAATTAATTTAACTCTTCTTGAATAGCCAATATCCAATATTCATCATTTAATTCTTCTTTGATATTAAGCTCAATGCATGAGATAAATGCAACATACTTACAAGTATTTTTAAGAGAAGATCTAGTAATTACCCATTGGGATAGATCTCCCAAAGTCATACCATCCTTCACATAGTTGAACTCTCTAGAATGAGTGACTTCCCTTTCCTCAATTGAAAGTTCTTCTAAAGCATATTGTATTTGTTCTTGAATTTTTTCATTTGATGATTGATCCTCTTTATTGAAAAATTTTTCATCATCATCATCAACACAAAAATCCTTTCTATAAGAAGGATTAGTGTCATCAAAACTAACATGTATAGACTTTTCTACTACTAAAGTTCTTTTATTAAAGACTTGATAAGCTTTAGAATTTAAAGAATAACCAAGAAAAATTCATTCATCACTTTTTGCATCAAATTTACCAAGATTATCTTTTCCATTGTTTAAAACAAAACATTTGCATCCAAAAGGATGAAAATAGTTAATGTTACGCTTTTTGTTTTTTAAAAGTTCATATGTAGTTTTGTTTAAAATAGGTCTAATCATCACTCTATTAACCACATAACAAGCGGTGTTTGTGGCTTCTGCCCAAAAATATTTTGTTAAATTATTTTCAAAAAGCATGGTTCTAACCATTTCCTCTAAAGTTCTATTTTTCCTCTCAAAAACTCCATTTTGTTGAGGGTGTCTAGGTGCAAAAAAATTGTGGTTACTTTCATTTGAGTTACAAAATTTTTTCAAACCAAGATTTTGAAATTCGGCTCCATGGCCACTTCTAATACTAGTGATAGAGTAACCTTTTTCATTTTGGTTTATTTTTGAAAATGTGATGAATTTTTCTAAAGTTTCATCTTTAGTACTTAAGAAAAGAACCCAAGTAAATCTAGAATAATCATCAACTAAAACAAAAGCTTATTATTTTCCACCCAAGCTAGATATCCTAATTGGACCAAAGAAGTCTATATGAATTAGTTGAAGAACTCTACTAGTTGATACATCAGTAATAGGTTTAAAAGAAACTCTTTTATGTTTACCCTTAATACATGCATCACAAATATTATTCATATCAAAGTAAACTTTAGGTAATTCTCTTACTATGTCATTTTTAACTAATTTATGAAATATGCTCATGCTAACATGTCCTAGATTTCTATGCCATAACAAATAGCTATTCTTATTTTTAGCAATAAGGCATACGCTAGAGTTATGCATATCATCTAAATGCACTATATATATTTTCTGTCCTATGTCCTATAAGCATAATCTTATTAGAAGCAATGTCAATAACTTTACAACCTTTAGACTCAAATATGACATTGAAACATTTATCACATAATTGACTAATACTTAGAAGATTATGCTTAAGACTGTTGGCATACAAGACATTTTCAATAATGATAAAAGAGTTTTTACCAATATAGTCTATTCCCTCAATTTGTTTTGTAGAGTTTTCACAAAATATAACTTCTCTTCCATTTTTTGGCTTCAAATCGATAAAGCAACTCTTGTCACCAGTTATGTGTCTTGAGTATCCACTATTGAGGTACCATAAGTTTTTCTTTGAATAACCCACCTCAAAGTATTGTTCCTTTTCCTGCAAATATAGAATTAAAATTTGATTTTTGATACCCAAATTCTTTTGGGTCCATAAGGAATAGTTCCTATAATTTTAGTCCCTTTGGGTATCCATTTTGAAATCAAGCTCCTGTTTTGAGAAGTTATGAGTCTTTTAGGGACCTATACACTTTTAATGATTTTTCTCTTGTAAAAATTTTGGGAACCTCCATGTTTATAGAAATTAAAGCTATTTTTAACAAAGTTTTGTTTTAAATTTTCTCTTTTTTCTAAAACTTTGTTAGAGTGAGGTTTATCACCTTTAAGCAACTTAAGTTGCTTTTGATAATCCTCATAGGCTCTTGAAAGTAAATTATGCAAGTCAAAATTTTTCTTTTCAAAGTCATTACTAATTTCTTGCATTTTATTTACTTTCTCTTCAAGTTCATGATTGGTTTAAGAAAGTAAGTCATTTTCATTTCTCAATTTTGAAATATTTTTCTTGTGTTTTAACATCATGACTTCAAATTTCAAACCCAATTCATCATAGGCATCTTGCAACTCAACAAAAGAATACTCATTTAAAGTAGATGAGTTAGAAGTTACCTTAATATCATTGATGGTCATAAGGCAAAGATTGGCTAGTTCTTTATCTTCATTGTCCGGTAAATTGTCATCACTCCAAGTAGCAATATGAGGCTTAAGCTTTGGTTTGCTTGACCCTCTTTTCTTCCATTAAGGATATTTAAACTTGATGTGTCCCAGCTTCTTACTTTCATAGCATATGATAGGGTCTTTCTCTTTAGTGGATTCATTCTTAAGTCCTTCCTTCTTTTGGAATTGTCTTCCTTTGTTGGACCTTATGAACCTCTTGAATTTTTTTGCAAACATTGTCATTTTTTCTTCTTCATCATTAATGCCAGAGTCATCATCCTTCTCACAAGTTGTTGATTTGATTGCAACTCCCCCTTTCTTTGGAACTTCTTTGATTTCCTTTGCATTGTAGTTGATCTTCATTCCATACGTCAACAAGGAACCAATGAGCTCATCAAGGGAGAGTGCATTGAGATCCTTTTACTCTTCTATTGCCATCACTTTAAGTTCCCAAGATGTTGGGAGACTATTCAACATCTTCTTCACCATCTCCTTATTAGGATATGTCTTCCCAAGGGCTTTGAAACCGTTGATGATATGAGTGAAGTGTTCGAACATCTCCTTGATTCCTTCTTCCGGTTTTGCCTTAAACAATTCATAATCAAGGGTGAGAATACTTATCTTGGACTCCTTAACTTTACTTGTCCCTTCATGGGTGACTTCAAGTTCATCCCATATTTCTTTTGCATTATCATACAATGAGACTATTGTACTCATTTGGACCAAGAGAATAAAAGAGAGTATGCATAGCCTTCGCATTTAATTACACCTTCTTGATATCATTTTCATCCCATTCACTCTCTTCTTTTGGGACAACACCTTCAACCCTCTTTATTAGAATGGATGGCCTATTAGTAACTATCCTCCAAACTTTATTGTTGTTGGCTTGGATGGATAATTTCATTCTTATTCTCCAATATGAGTAGTTGGTGTCATCGAATAGTGGAGTCATTATGGTGGAATTCCCTTCTCCCAATATAGTGGAATTTTGCTCCAATGCCATGAAAGAAATTTCTTAACTTGAAGCTTCTAGCTTGAACACCTTAAGGATCTTCTCTCTTGGTGGTAAAATCGTCTCTAGAGTTCTAGCTCTAATATCAATTGATAGCTTGATAAAGCAAATCAAAAATGCCAAAAGGAGGGGTGAATTGGCCTTTAAAAAATTTGGTGAAGGCAAAGGCAAGAATAAAACAAAGAACACAAAGAATTTAGAGTGGTTCGGCCCCACTTACCTACTCCACTATATTAGCTTTCCACCACTAAGGACTTTTCCAAATTTACTAATTTGTTCAACCTTTGAGGACAAGGTTTAACATTACAACTCCTTAAGATTTCTGCCCTAAATCATAAGTTTCAAACTCGCTTAAAGAGATACAAATAAGCAAGCAAAGAAACAATCCTTACAAGATAAAATTATTTGCAAATTAAAGCACAAATACAATTAGATACACTTGAGCAAAAGAATAGAGATAAAGCTCAAAAGTGTATATAAGAAGAATATGAAAATTTAAGCTCTAAGGTTTTTTTTATTGATGATTTTTGCTTGAAAGTGCTTTCTTGGATGTTGTAGGACTTTGAAAGATGGTATTTATACCCCCTAATAGATTTCCCACCGTTGAGGTTGTTGGTGAAGTTAATATGGCCATTGGGGATGTAAAACCAGAACACTTATTTCACCTACAACTTCGAGTATCGATACCTCTAAAAAGGGTATCAATATTTTTTGTCATAAATGCTAATTCAGTGATCGTTGGAGTGAAATAATCGATAATTAAAAAATATTTTATTGATACTTTCTGAAATAGGTATCGATACCGAATCGATACTTCGTATGGTTTATAAGAAACAAAATTTAATTTTTGTATCATTTTTAATAAATGTATCGATTATTTTCAAAAAGTATCGATACCAAAAATATGGTATTGATAATTTTTAGGGTTTCTAAAAATAGAATGTCTTTTTGGTCTCGATTTTTCTAAGGGTATCAATATTTCCAAAATTATCTATACTTGGTCAAATGGTATCGATACTTTTTTGGCCTGGAGCAATTATGACTTGTTTGAACATCATTTTGATGTGTTAAAATGATTTTAACTTAGTTGAGATAATTTTGACTTAGTTAAAATCATTTTCACCTTATTTTAAAATTTTTTCAAATTTTTCTAAGAGTTTATTGTAAATATTCAAAATTTAAGTTCTTATAATTCAAATTTAAATATTATTTTGTCAATATTAGCTCATATTTAAAACCACTTTTAATTGTTATATCAAAATCTTTTATCAAATAAAGCTTAGTTTAACAAAAGAGTTTCTTAATGCTTGCATAGATAGCGTCGAAAGCGCTGTCGTCTCTGGGAGGTTGATTTCGGATAACGTATTGTTAGCCTATGAAATTCTGCTTACCTTTCGACAAAAGAGAGTGGGAAAGAAGGGGTTCACAGCAGTTAAACTTTATATGAGTAAAGTGTATGAAGCGTATGATAAGCTCTAAGGTTGTTTGATTGATGATTTTTGCTTGAAAGTACTTTCTTGGATGTTGTAGGACTTTGAAATATGGTATTTATACTCCTTAATAGATTTCCAACCGTTGAGGTTGTTGGTAAAGTTAATATGGCCATTGGGGATGTAAAACTAGAGAATTTATTTCACCTTCAACTTCGAGTATTGATACCTCCAAAAAGGGCATCAATATTTTTTTGTTATAAATGCTAATTCAGTGATCGTTGGAATGAAATAATTGATACTTAAAAAATATTTTATCGATACTTCCTGAAATAGGTATCGATACCGGATCGATACTTCGTGTGGTTTCTGAGAAACAAAATTCAATTTTGGTATCATTTTTAATAAATGTATCCATTATTTTCAAAAAATATCAATACCAAAAACATGGTATCCATAATTGTTAGGGTTTCTAAAAATAGAATGCATTTTTGGTCTCAATTTTTCTAAGGGTATTGATATTTCCAAAATTATCTATACTTGGTCAAATGGTATCGATACTTTTTGGCCTGGAACAATTCTAACTTGTTTGAAAATCATTTTGATGTGTTAAAATGATTTTAACTTAATTGAGATAATTTTGACTTGGTTAAAATCATTTTCACTTGATTTTAAAATTGTTTCAAATTTTTCTAAGAGTTTATTGTAAATATTCAAAATTTTAGTTCTTCTAATTCAAATTTAAATATTATTTTGTCAATTTTAGCTTATATTTAAAACCACTTTTAATTTGCTATATCAAAATCTTTTATCAAATAAAGCTTAATTTAACAAAAGAGTTCCTTAATGCTTGTATAGATAGCGTCGAAAGTGCTTTTGTCTCGGGGAGGTTGATTTCGGATAATGTATTGTTAGCCTATGAAATTCTACTTACCTTTCGACAAAAGAGAGTAGGAAAAAAGGGGTTCATGGCAGTTAAACTTTATATGAGTAAAGCGTATGAACCGTATGATAAGCTCTAAGATTGTTTGATTGATGATTTTTGCTTGAAAGTGCTTTCTTGGATGTTGTAGGACTTTGAAAGATGGTATTT
>CM025251.1:29027978-29042233 GCA_013677275.1 Gossypium schwendimanii
AAAAAAAAAACGAAATGCTGGCAAACCCTAGCGGCGTACGAAGCACGGCGTGTTATGCTCAACCTTCGCATTTCGCTTTCTCCGGACGTTGCAAACTTCTTCCATCTTTTCCAAATCGCCCTCGCTTTCTTAGTCCCAAAAAAACCTCTAAGTTTTGCTCTCTCTCACTGCTTTTATCGCGAGATGGCGTCAGATGTAACAGCTTTGCCGTTAAAGCTTTGGTCGAGCCGGAAGTTTCCGAGTCTGTTGCCGCTGCTGCCGGGGGAGCTGCTGCTGGTGGTTCTGGTTTACTGCCACCTGTTTCTGTCAAAATTCCCTTTGGAGATAGAGAGGTAAGCTGAGGGAACTTATTATTTTACTCCTAATACCAAAATTTAGTCGTAGATGGAGTACAAAGTAAAAACAAATTCTTCAAGTGATTTACAACTTCAATTTAGAACCATGAATTTTGTTATCTAAATATTTTAACTATTTAAAAGGTGCTTGCTTTTGATTGAATGTAGCCTTTTTACCATTAGCTTTGCGAAAAAAAATCTGAGCAAATTCAACATAATGTGTTATGGGAACTTGATAATGGAAATGTTTAGGAAATGAGTGTATGCTAAGTAGTTGCTATTGCAATAGTTGGGACATATATAGGGAGTTTTCTTTTAGAAAATGGCGGCCATGCATTTTTCTGCATTTCTTTTCTTGCTCAGCTTTTGCGCTTTGGGTTAGTTGAAATGCTAGTTTTGTTTTGGTGTTGTTGCTTGTGGGTTTCATGATGATAATCAGGCGAATACTGAACTCAACCTGATGTTATTTGCCGATTGCGTAAGTAATTTTGTTGCTTATTGCAGATTCTGATTGAGACAGGTCATATAGGGAGGCAAGCTAGTGGTTCTGTGATGGCAACTGATGGAGAAACGGTAAGTGTTAATTCCTTCTGTGGATGAGTAATGTGTTCCTATGAAAAAATTTCTAATTCATTGCATTTAGATTTGTATATTATATATGTATATTTCATATATCAAAAGAAATAGTAGGGTTTATTATTTTTGTTATTATTATTATTATTATTTTTTGTTTTTTGTAGATTGTATACACATCTGTTTGTTTGTCAGATGTCCCAAGCGAGCCTTCTGATTTTTTCCCGCTTAGTGTTACATATCAAGAACGTTTTTCAGCAGCAGGTCGAACTAGGTGTGTCTTTTTCCAACCTATATATTAGTTTTATTAATTACTTGAAATGAACTTATGTATATCATGCTTAAACTTTTTTCTATTGCTTCAGTGGTGGTTTCTTTAAACGCGAAGGGAAGACAAAGGACAATGAGGTACTAATCACTGCTATCCAAGCATGGAAAATTTTTAGACCTAGTTGGCATATGAAGAATTCTTGGAACCATGGACATGCTACATCCATCCTATCATTTCATCACTTTATCATTGTAAATTGTCGCAACTAAAATGTCCTTGTTCTAATAGTCAGTATATTAATGCTTCAGTTTCCCTTATTACTCTTTCATAGTTACCTTTAAAAAGTAAGAGACTCCACTAGGCAGACTATTAGTTTGACCACTTTTATATGTAACTTTCCTGTTTCAGTTTTCTTAAAAATGAGTATTTAAATTTGACAATCCTAGGACAATATGAGTAGTTCAATTTGGCTCAGCACTTGGTGTTTGAGGAGCTATTTTCTTTAGTAACTTACTGAAGACTGCAGTTGTTTTTTTGTTATTTTATGGCTTCCATGTCTTCACGAGTCACTGATGCAAATGCCTTTTAATGTATCATTTATCTATTCTTTTTTCTTTTGTTATTTGTAGGTTCTTATTTGTCGGATGATTGATAGGCCATTGCGCCCAACTATGCTTAAGGGATTCTACCATGAAACTCAGTTACTATCTTGGGTAAACCTTATTTCTTTTTCTCCACATGATTGTTTTTCTTTTAGCTAGCCTCTGTTGAATTTTATGTAATTTTGACTTAAATTTTGATTTTTTCGGTGAAAATTCATTTTCTAAAATTTGATACTGTGGTGATTCTTAAACACATGATGGTGTAGAAAATAAGTGAACTTTATCTATGCAGTTGTTTTAAATCTACACGATAAGGTTTCAAAGCCTAATTATCTGCAATGTCTAAATAATAATTCTTTCATATTGTTTCAAATTCAAATGTTAGCTAAAATGAGAGGTAACCAACCCTTTTGTTCTCCATGCTTGATAAGCTGCTTCGTTTTTTGGCTGTTTCTTCTTCTTTTTTTTCTTTTTTTTTTCTCATTTCTGTTTAATTTGAAGGACTGCATCCTTGTTCATTAGTTGTTTTTTGGGTTTACAGAAAGTGCCTGACCTGGAAGCTTGACCATGATTTGAAATTTTACAATATGATTATGCTTTTGTGTAGAGCACAACTTGTTACTCTAATGCAAATCATCTACATGCATTACCCTTTCACACAACTTGGAACATGTCATTGTTATTTATTTGTTCTTTAATTTTTCCTTTGTGGAAATATTAGCATGCATGCCATCTTTTTTGTTGATAAAACACCAAAACTAAACAATATGTCACATGAGTGCAGTAATATGCAATTTCATTAGATTTTGTACCTGGTCAAAGGATATGAAACATGGAGACATCATTCACCATTGCATGCTAGTCTTGTACATGTGTCTGAGACGGGCACATGACATGGCCGGATACATGTTGCACACATAACGACATGCCAAAAGAAAATAGGACAATGTCAAGATTTTTATAGAAATTCCCATGTTGCTGTGCCCGTGCTTCCTAGGTCAAGAAAGAGACTATTCTTTTGTAAAAGGGAGCAGCGTTAGGTAATTGTTCCTGGAGAAATTAATTCCCGGTTCATTCTCCTTTCCCTCAATGTCAATGCATCCATGCTTCATTGGTCAAGGGAGAGACTGTAATTTGGTTATAGAGGGAGCAACATTAGGTAAATATTTCTTGGAGAACTTACTTCCCTGTTTCCTTCTCCTGGATTTTCCCTCTGTAGAGGGATGTTTGCTTTGTCAACTGAACTACATGGTTGGCTGATCCTCTCTCTAACCTTCACTTTAATAATTAAGGGCCCCTTTGGGTGGGTGTTTACCTCCAGTGCGGTGCATTTAGCTTTTTTTTTGGCTCACGCTACAGTATCTAATCTTATCGCTACCGCTGTTTTTACACTAACCTCAGGTAAACGTACCGCCCATCCAAAGGG
Source organism: Gossypium schwendimanii (assembly GCA_013677275.1). NCBI lineage: Eukaryota > Viridiplantae > Streptophyta > Magnoliopsida > Malvales > Malvaceae > Gossypium > Gossypium schwendimanii. Next base: position 29,031,186 of record CM025251.1, read on the forward strand.
GCCCTAAAAGATGCATGTCCACAATGTCCTTGCACTATCCATAGTTGGAAAGCAGTTACTACCGGCATATGTTCTGAATACTGATGTTGTCTTTGTTTGATTATTGTTCTAAAAGATTATGTACATAATTTCATTTAGGGACTTGCATTCTGTGTAAGTATATATTGTAATGTTTATGCAAAAGTGACATACACTTGAGGATTTTGTTTCCCATAGAAGCAGATTATCTCCTGAGGGTAATTTTGACCAATTTGTTGTGCATGATGTGCTTCTCTCTGTTCCCTATGCTCTATTATTGATGTTTGCTTTCTAGGATTTGAGGCATTAGTTACACGTGACTTGTATACATTTCATTTCTTGGTTCATATCTAAATTGCATTTTTCTTTCAGGTTTTGAGTTATGACGGTTTACACTGTCCAGATGCTTTAGCAGTTACTGCAGCCGGTATAGCAGTGTAAGGGTTATTATAGTTTTTGGTCTTCCTTGCATATGTGGCCTTTTTATATGTATAGTAACATTTGAGACGATGTTGTTCAATACACTCACCAATGCCACAGAGCGCTCTCTGAAGTGCCACACTCAGAAGCTATCGCAGGAGTTCGAGTTGGTTTACTTGGTGATAAATTTGTTGTAAATCCAACGACAAAGGAGATGGAAGGCTCAACACTTGACCTATTTTTGGCAGGCACAGATAATGCTATATTAATGATAGAGGTTAATTTCAATCCTAATTCTTTGTATTAGGATATAAAGGATTATGATGAACTTTTACCAGTTACTAGAACACATGGCTGCTGATTTTGTTCTTTTCTAAAGGATCTTTGTTTTTGTTTTTCCTTTTAGCGTTTGTTCATGGAAATATTTTGATTGGTGTATGTGCTGTTCGTATGATTCCATTTAAATGTCTCCTGTTAACTTTACATCATTTGTTGGATGTTGAAGCCTGTTCTAACTGTCATATAAGGAATTTCAAGTTAAGAAACATGAAATTTGGTGTGTTTTCGTGGGAAATTCTAGGGTGAGCTCCACAAAAAAAAAAAAGAAGCTTTTTCTAAGATGAAGCTCATGGTAGAAGTGCCCGTGTTTTCCTCTACCTGTTTTGTTGCTATCTCCTTAATTTTATTCCATGATTATATGGGGCTTATGGTTTAATTGTTAAGCAGTTGTGCTTCTGCGAGTTATTTCGTTTGGGATTCAATTGAGCATCTTCAAAGTACAAGGAACTGTAATTGAAAACATTATAAAATAAGTTTACAGTAGAATGAGAAAGTGGACATGGTTTAAATGTCAACAGATGGAGTATAGTATGTAGCCTTATTTCTTAGGTGATGTGATAGAAAAGATCAAGGATTTCACAAACAAGAGAGTCAACTAAAAAAAAACAATAATTTATGCACAAAGACATTCCCTAGTTGTATGCAATGATGTGGGTAAATGTTACCCTTGAAGTTATTATCTTTTCTAATGGCGAAGAAATTTCTTATACTAGGTTTATTATTGGATAAGTTGCACTTGTGATCCAAACTTGAGAGTTGAGTCTAGGACAGGTTAGCACTTACAAGATCATCATTCAATGTACACACATAACAGATTCATAGATGTGGAGCTGACTTATCAGTTTCTAAATTTTTCTATTTAGTAATGGAGCCTGTGCTCATCAATAATTGAATGTTATGAGCTGACTTATTAGTTTCTAAATTTTTCTATTTAGTAATGGAGCCTGTGCTCATCAATAATTGAATGTTATGAGGTACATAGATATGAACCAAGAAAAAAGGTGAATGGTCAAGGACGGATCATAAACCAATCCCTATCCCCAACAGTTTTCAAAAGGTGAATGGTCAAGGACGGATCATTTTTATGAGCTCCAAGGCCATTTATCATTTCACTTTGTTTACCTGTATGAATGTTATTCAAGGTTATACATTGTTCTAGATTTTGGGTCTTTTATTTACTTATTTTCTTATTTAACTACCACTCATTGGCACGTTGATAGTCACAGATGTTCCAAAATTTATCCCTTGCAGGGCTATTGTGATTTTCTACCTGAAGAAAAGTTGCTTGAAGCAGTACAAGTAGGGCAGGTTGTTTCTTATATCTTAGTATATTACTTATCTAGTATTTCATTTTCTTAAAGCCATGAGTTGTCTACTTGATGTCATTTGAGGAACTTAGTTTTTTATTGCCCATGAGAGTTGCTGTCTTCATGCAATGGCATCAATCTACTACCTTGGTTGAACCCAACCGGAAGGAGAGTGTCTGAGAGGCTAAGACTTGAATTGAATGTGTTAAATTCAGAATTTGGTAGGTTTATTACGAACACCCCCAAAGGAAGCTCAAACTGAATTCTATAGTAAATAAAAAAGGACTTAGTTTCTAACCATATAATCGAGATTTTCATTTTTGTTTCAGAACGCTAGACTGGACTATTTCAAACTGTGAACACCCCCTAGCCTGAAAGTGTCTTGTTTTCTGCATGAGATTATTTAGTTTTTAAAGGCATGTTGATTTCAACATGTCACTTGGATGTGCATTTTAGATTCTATTCTTACCAGTTAGCTTGTCTTGTCATATCCTTTTCTTCTTCTTTTTTTTTTTGCCATGATAATTTTAAAAACTTTATTTAGGAGGTTTTTCGAGAAGAAACCATTAACAACTTTTATGGAATTTTTATGTTACATTTTAAATGGCTCATCCTTTTTATCTTTGGTTTACTCATTATAGGAGACTGATTAGGCAATTTTGAAAAGAATGAACATTGTGCATTAACCTTACCTTTCTTTGGCCAGGACCTGTTCTATTTTAAAATTTGAAGAGATACATTAACTGGCATATATAGAAATGTACATATGCATTTTCAATTGCAATTTTGCATTTAATATATCTGTCCTGCATTTTTATGCTGAAAGTTTGTCAGCATTGCATCTTACAAATGCCAAAAGAAAAAAAGGATCTAGAGATTTCTAGATTATCTTGATTATAATATTTAATCTTTTCTACTTCACTAATACCAGGGTGCAGTGAGAGAAATCTGCAGCGCTGTGAAGGCTTTGGTTACGAAGTGTGGGAAACCCAAAATGCTTGATGCTATCAGATTGCCACCTCCTGAGCTTTATCGGCTCGTGGAAGTATGGTTCTTCTTTTCTATTTCCATCAGCATGTATTGTTATTTCTTTCTGTTGACTTTTGAACTGATTTTGATATTTTTTTCAGATAAATTTCTATTGTTTTCACTAATTTATGTGATCTTATTTAACGAAGCTAGCTCTTATCTGTTTTAACAATTGAAACTTTTGAGCAATTAGTGGTGATAGAAGATAATGCTGATAGTTTGAGTCAACCGAGCATAACATTGCAACTTTGTAGTTATAACTTAGAGTCCTGTTTCTCAGTGTTATGTAATTATAGTCTTTTCTATGTTTTGTTGTTTTCCATGTGTATTTACTTCTCTACCTTTTCTTTGTAGCTTCCTCTAACAAAATGTACTTTGTGGTAATCGAATGGTTAATTTCTATATACAGAAAATTGCAGGTGACGAATTGCATAATGTACTTCAAATTAAGAGTAAAATACCAAGAAGAAAGGCCATCTCATTGTTAGAAGAGAAAGTTATTAACAGACTGACAGATAAGGGATATATCAGCATAGAGGGCTTATCAGGATCTGGTGAAACAATACAAGACTTAATTGATGAGGAGGATGAGGATGAAGAAATTGTTGTTGATGGTGAAGTAGATGAAGGTGATGTGCACATAAAGCCGGTTTCTCGAAAATCCACTCCTTTGGTGAGTTGTAAACAGGGTAATCGGCATTTCATTTGCCTGTCTTGTAATATTTAGTAAATATTTGGGGTTTGTCAATTCAATGACAGTTTCTTATTCCTATTGTTCTATTATAGTTTACTGAGGTAGATGTGAAGCTGGTATTTAAGGAGATTTCATCCAAAATCTTACGGAGATGTATTGTGGAGGTAATAAGGCATATTTTCAATTAGAAAACGAGAATTTTGGTCCAAATAACCATTGGTTGATAATAACTTTATTGGTATTAAATTTCTCTGAGTTCTGCTTTCTCTTCAAAGAAATGAAGCAGTGATTCTGAAACTATGAAGGGAGAGCTTTTTCCTTTATCCTTGGAGTTTATATGTATTCCATCTGTAATCTTTTATTTTCCTGATCTTTAAAGTAGTTAAGTGAAATCGGTGTTAATCCTGTGAACTAGAATTTTGTGTACTCAAATGTAAAACCTTTATTTTCTAAGACTACTGTCATTTTCTAAGACTAGCATTTTGCTCTAGAACACATAATTTTCTCTTGAAACTGTTCTCAAGTGGCAAATCATGTCATATACATTCAATAGTATCTGCTTAGCCAGTTTATGCTGGACTACACTGAGAAAGGTGAATAACCTTTTTTGCTTCTTAGGGATGGGTGCTTTTCAGCCAAACGTGAATTCTTCCTAGCAGATACACTTTCTTAACATTTTATCTTGAAAACTTTTACAGGGAGGAAAAAGAAGCGATGGGAGGTCTCCAGAAGATATACGTCCAATCACTTCAAGCTGTGGATTGCTTCCAAGGGCACATGGAAGTGCTCTCTTTACACGTGGGGAGACACAGGTTTGTAAATGCAGTGCTTTTGCTTACAATGTTTAAGTGTGCACCCATGGTTTCTGTTACCACATGCATCCTTGTCTTATGGATAAGTGATTTAATATGCCCATATGACTGTTATTCCTGCTCATTTGATATTTTCTGAGTTCTGGTTTACATTAAGGTGTCCCCAAGATAACATTCAGTTTCATAATTTCATATGTTTGTTCCTGATAGAAAACTTTTCATTTTTTTCTGTCCATTGATTTTATCTGCATGATGCGTGGTTGCTTATTGCTATGTTTTCACTGTGCCTTAATCCTTATTTTATCTTTGTCATCCATTCTTCTTTTAGTCGCTGGCAGTGGTCACACTTGGTGATAAACAAATGGCACAAAAACTGGACAATCTAGCAAATGTAGAGGAATTCAAGAGGTTCTATCTTCAGGTCAGTCTCAAATATTCAATATCTTGTTCTTTTCTTCAGTTATCAGTTATAGTTCCTTTATGTATATACTAGTTAGTAGTTCCTGCTTTTGTGGGACTGAACTTGTCAAATTTGCAATTAACCTTTGACACCACTAATACAACATTTATCTTCAACAAATACATTATTAATGAGTTCGTATTGATATCAGAGAAACCAAGATCATAATTTACATTGTCTTCTCTGTTTAATTTGGAACTATTCACTGAAGTTTTGTTGCATCCTTAGGTTCTACTTGTTAGCCTGGCTAATAGGGTGGCATGTGATTTACCTGCAACTGGAAGTGATAAACATGGATGTTATTGACATGGTTATTTGGTTATCATGTTCATGTCATACTTTTCAGATAGATAATTATTGTGATTTGCTTTGCTATCCCATAAAATTGGTTGGATGAAGTGGTTGATTATTGAAATAAGTGGTATGGTGAAATGGATAATTTTAATTTACCGTAATAGTTTTCCAGGACTAATAATAATCACATGTAGTTAACTTTGTCATGATATGATTATGTTATAGGAAACTTTGCCTTGGAGAACTAATGTTGATTTCATTTTGAAAATTGCCTATTTACTTATTCAGTTCACATGTACCTGCAGTTGTAATGCAACTTAATCAAAGTATAATTTAGTCTTTGGCTTTCTTCAATACCACCTCTCCTAAATAGGGGGATGTTGCACTCTTTTCCTGTGAAAAGCTGAGGATGATGCTCACATATTTAAAGAAATATCTTTGCTCAACATCATAATTAATCTGCTAATAATTAGCGGAATCAAAGCTTTGTTTCCTAATCAAATGAGAAACCCCTTCTTTCCTAAGAGGGACCTGCTAACAACTTGCGATATTTTATCTGATTTCAGTACTCATTTCCTCCATCAAGTGTTGGAGAGGTCGGACGGATGGGAGCTCCTAGTAGAAGAGAAATTGGACATGGAACTCTTGCAGAGAGAGCTCTTGAGCCTATATTACCTACTGAAGATGCATTTCCTTACACTATACGAGTTGAAAGTACCATTACTGAAAGCAATGGTTCCTCAAGGTGTTTTTGAAAATTTTAAGTGTCCAAATGCTGTCATGCACTTTTCTGCATTCAAAACCTCTGTTTCTTTAAGATCTGCATGTTAAGTGTTTTATGTTGTGATATCACTTAACATGAAGTTTTGCTGCATAACAGTATGGCATCTGTTTGTGGAGGTTGCTTGGCATTGCAAGATGCTGGTGTTCCCCTAAAATGCTCTATTGCTGGGATTGCGATGGGTTTGGTTTTAGACACACATGAATTTGGAGGAGATGGTACACCACTTATTCTTTCTGACATTACTGGAGCTGAAGATGCTTCTGGAGATATGGATTTCAAGGTCTTCATGGATTTTGTTTATAATTTGAGATCTATTTTGTTCAGTGAAGTATTCTTGGGAAGATAAAAAATTATGTAGTTTCCTCTCAGAACTGATCACAGAGTTGCGTAAATGACCTTGTAAGAATGTTCTTTGCAGGTTGCTGGAAATGAAGATGGCATAACTGCATTTCAGATGGACATAAAGGTCACTGGTCCTACACTATTGTAATCTGCCTTTCTGGCTCCAATTACTGATATGTGTTTCCCATCCTTTTGTCAGTTTTAGATTATAATAGATGATCATTATTCTTCTCTGACAGGTAGAAGGGATAACCTTACCTGTTATGAGAGAGGCACTCCTACAGGCAAGGGATGGGCGCAGGCGTATTCTTGGTAATAAACCTGTAGTCTCTTGATTTAACCTTCTTGAGTTAATAGTTTGAGTGTGGTTCTTACACCGTATATAATTTGATGGCACATTGATATGTTTAATTGTACAATCATTTCTATGCCAGGCAAAGTTGCTTCCTGATCCCTTTTCTAATATCTTGTATATTTTTCCCCTTGTTAAGAGTGTTGTAGTTAACATTACCTTTCTTTCTTATACATGTTCCTGTTGAATTAGGTTTTCTTTAAAGGTTCAGCCATGGGTACTTTAAATCTGTACTTCATTTTTATTCAATGTCATACATACTAGACATGGATATGGCTTAAATTTCTTACATATATGGTGGCATGCCAACCATATATTGCCTTCGAGCAGTATGTACTCTTTTTTGTTGATTGCAGCTTGTTTTTATATGCATGGGGTGGAGAACTGTCTGATGATTGCCATGCTCTAGATGTAGAGATGCTATACAAGAAATTAAAATTTTTTAATCATATAAACTAATTTCTCTTTCTTTTTCATACATTCTTGTTCTTGACTGAATTCTTTAGCTGAAATGATGAAATGTTCCCCTTCCCCTGCAAAAAGTCTCTCGAAGTATGCTCCACTTATTCATATCATGAAGGTCTGTTGATCTTAGACCCATTCTTTTTTCTTGTTCATTTAATGGACAGTCTGCAGTATATAATGCATTCCATTGCCTTGTGTCAATTTCAGGTTGCTCCAGAGAAAGTTAACATGATTATAGGTTCTGGTGGGAAAAAGGTAAAAAGCATTATTGAAGAAACTGGAGTAGAAGCTATTGACACGCAAGATGATGGAATTGTAAGATCCTATGCAACCTTTTTATGCAATAGACATGATTATTTCAACACAAGGTTTCTTATCTATGTTTTTCGCAGGTAAAAATCACTGCAAAAGATCTGTCAAGTCTGGAGAAGTCCAAATCCATTATTAGCAGCCTGACGATGGTTCCAACTGTTGGTGATATATACAGGTATCTCGTTTATTTACCATTTCATTTTCCTCGCCTTTCAGATAAACGAAGAATACCATTGTTAACTTTCTATCTTTATGTTACAGTAAAGATGTCTTAGAACTGCATATTGGAGATATGCACCATAGATGCTCAAGCATTCTTTCTGTTTGTCAAAGTTCTTGTGTGATGTGTCTGGTTCTTTCTGTGGGGCCTGGGAAACAGTTTTACGCAGATTTGATGTCTCCCAGACAAAACTTGGCAAAGGTTAAAACTTATTATGGTAGTTTAGGGAGCTAATTTTCACTATTGGTATTGTATGATTGGGGCCAAACTTTTTCAGTAGAAGTCACTGATGCTACCATTCAGTGTAGGAAACAAGTTTTATGTTCTGTTCTCTGTATCTTTGAGAAGCATATCATTTCTTGTTTGCTTGTTGGATGTTAATGTAAAGTGGGGAAGTCTTTGAGTCTCTATCATCTTTTCAAGCAGGAACTGTGAGATCAAATCAATAGTTCCATATGGGGTTTTCGTTGAGATAGCTCCAGGGCGAGAGGTACATTTTTTTATCCTGAAAATTGCACATTTTTTGGTAAAAGTTTGATGATTTATACAGTCACCTTATTTGTAAGTTTGGGTAATATAGAATTTGTTTTACATAGAAAGTTTTCTCCTTTGCTTTAACTCACATTTCCATTTGTGTTTTAATTTGAAGTTCATACAATTGAAATGTATAAAAAGTATATATACATACACACACATGTATGCACTATTATTGGTGATACTTTTATAGTTGACACAAAAACCATGACTTTTCTTCTCGCGATAAAATTACTTCGAATTGAAGCAATTGAGCAAAATATTGAAAGAAGAGTCCTGTGGTGCATGAAATACTAACAAATTTATACAAGGAAAGTGTCAGATTTTTAGTGACGAGTATGGGAGATTCAAATGTATGAAAAAATCTGTTCTCTCAGGGACTTTGCCACATTAGTGAGCTGACGTCAGACTGGTTGGCCAAGGCTGAAGATGTAAGCATATTTTTCTGTTTCTTTTATCCTCAACTTCTAGATGCTTTATTGTGATGAGCTATTGAAATTATTATTTGATGTAATTTGGTTCCATCGTAGGCTTTTAAAGTTGGTGATCGTGTTGATGTTAAACTTATCGAGGTAAGCAACTTATTTTTGTCTTGTTGACAAGCTTATTCAATCATAAACTATATGGTGAATGTTGTCCACTTAAAATTGATTTATCCATGCATTTTAGTGTTGGATCCCTACTATCCTTGCTTGTATCATGATAGTACATTTCTAATTGTTAAGTGGTCTTATCTCACATCTATGAAGTATTAGTTTCCCGTTGCCTTGTATTAAAGTAGCTCTCTGAGCCTATTACCAATTGATTTTAGATTCAATGCTGAACATGGTATCAGAGCCCAGGTTTTATTATGCTGTTCTTCCTACCTATCTCCATGTGAGGTTGACGTTGTCCACGTGTAGGCCTTGTGAGCTACACTTGAGGTGTTAAGTGGTTTTATCTCACATCTACTAAGTATTAGATTTCTTGTGGTTTTATCTTAAAGTTGGGCCTCTTCTATTATCAATTGGTTTTAGGTTGGATGCTTAACTAATCTTCTCATTGTGTAAAAAACTTGTTATTCTATGCGTTCGATGTTGGCTTGCTACTTACCACTTAATAAGTTGATGATAACTATATACTTAACTGGATGTTTTACCGTTATTCCGTGGCTTGTTCATGCAGCACTCAACCATTCTACGGGCTTGAGCTATATTCTAGTACTATGCATGTTAAATATGTAATCAATGAGATGGTAAAAGTGGTTCCAAATTTTTATCCTTACTGTTGGTCTTCTAAATCCATCAAAGAGCTAGATTGCATCAATTATTAGTCGGTTTCTTTATATGCACCTTTTTTCCTTACTTCAAAGAATCTCTCTCCATTAACTGTGTCACCTAATGCAGGTTAATGATAAGGGACAACTTCGCCTTAGCCGCCGTGCACTTCTTCCTGTTCCTGAAACAAGTCCAGAGGATCCCAGTTCAAACCCAGATGTGGTTGTTATTGCTGATTCTGGTAAACCATCTGACGAAGGTGCACCTCAAAAATATGTGAGTGTCCCCAAAGCAGAGGGTTTAGCTGAAGAGAAGATTGATAGGGCCAAGGTTAAAAGTAGTGCTCCCAAAGTTGCAAGCTCATCCAAAAGTAATTCTGCGGAGACCACTCTACTTCCACGGAAGAAGGTTTTTAAGAGAGTAAAGAAGAGTGGCAGTAAAGCTGTCACTGGTGTCTCCAGCAATGATGGGGAGTAGTCAATAACTGAATGGGAGTTTTATTGTGCTTATAATATGCTGACAAGAATTTCCGTCTCCATTGACCATTGTACGAAAGGTGACAATAGCTTCCTCACATAGAAGAAACAGAGGTAAGGCAACCTACTTTCTTTTGTTCACTCGTCCTTTTAAACACCATTTAAAGCAGATATGCTGTTACAAAAAGCAGACTACATAAACGTCTTTCTAGTCTTATTAATTGCTTGTGATTCCATTATGAGAACTTGCGTTCTTATTGTTGGGTTCAATGTGGAGTTATAAATTACTAATCAGATAAGTTCTTGAATTTCTTATCATGAGGTAACTTACCAGTTAAGCATGCGACATTAATTATGACTGGTAAGATTAGGGGGAAATTGCCTGGGTTGTCTCAAACAAATGAAATAGCACTAGAACCTCAGCAGCAATATACTCATTGGATGAAATGGGTACTGGATGCTCATACCGATCGTCTGAAATCTATTGTTACTAGTGAATTTGCTAAATATTAGATTCTTGTACAGGTACATTTCATCATAACTGGAGGCCTACGCTTGTGAAATGTGATTCAGAAGCTAGTCTTGCTCGCACATTTTTATGTAAGATGGTTAAGGCAGGTAAGGTTGCCACAAGCTGGATCTCAAGTTCTGTTGCAGATAAAAGAAACAACATTTTGATGGTTGGAAAGTTACTGATTTTTTGCTCTGCTAGCCCCCTTGTTTTCTATTTTCTGTTTGGACCATTGTTTTGTATTGGATCTTGGGTTTGGCAAATACATATTTATGCATTTGAAGAAAGGTTAAGAAAAAAGGACTAGGCAAATTGGTTGGATCGGTCTACTTATTTAAACAATAATTCAAATATTTTTAAAAATAATTTAAATATTATATGTAGTAAATAGTTGATAAAAATTAGTGATGGTAACAGGGCGGG
>CM025251.1:29048159-29063794 GCA_013677275.1 Gossypium schwendimanii
ATATAGATATGGAATAAATTGATCAAAATAGAAAGACACAACTCAAGTACAATTAAATTCGTGGAGTTTCTGGACCAGTAGTCCAAATATCTAAAGGTATAAAGCCAGTGAGGGTGCAATTGAAGTAGTTTTACAAAAGAGGAATAAAAATATGAAGTTTTTCGCTAAGTCCTGGCATTGATTATGGAAAAATATAATATTATTTTGTGGTGGATGTAATAACCTTTAGATATATTATTAAATTGACAATTCATAAAAGATTTAACTTGCGTCTAATGGTTATTATTAAAACCTTTTATGAATCACTATATAGTAAAGTTTATATTAAAATCCTTGAAGGATATAGGATGCTAGAAGTATATTGAAATTCTCGAGAAATTGTTTATTTATATGAATTGAAATAATTTGAACATATGTGGTAAATTTGAGTTAGTGAATAATAGTTGAATCAGGATTATAAAATGATCCAAAATACCTATTTATGTTTTTATAAAAGAATCATGATTAAATTTTGTTATGATTATTGTTGAATCTCCTGAATAGATCAAAATATATTTCCCCCAAATTTCCCTTACTCATGATTTTTAAAAGAATGGTAATATAAATGCTTAGCAATACATTAAAATAGTCATTTGAAAAACTAGTATTCAAGATTGAATACGTAGAATATGAGAAATTATGTGATGTTTTCATGAGGGGCAGTAAATACGAATTGTACTCTTTTTCCCTTAACCGAGGTTTTGTCCCATTGGGTTTTCCTGGTAAGGTTTTATTGAGGCAGCATATTATGCATATTATAAATTGTGTACTCTTTTTCCTTCATTAGATTTTTTTCCCACAAGGTTTTTCCTAATAAGGTTTTAACAAGGCACATTATCTACCCATGGACATCCAAGGGGGAGTGTTATGAATATCTTATTAAGTAGATGTCCATCATGATCAAGATAATGTTTTAATGTACTTTAAATTCTAATATTTATTAGAATTAGAGCTCTACTTCTTTTATGTTTCTTATGCCTATAAATAGAGACATTGATGAAGCATTGTAATAACCCCTTTTGATCAATAAAGTACATTTTCTATTGCTTTCATATTTTTTTGTTCTTTATTCTCCCCATCTCTCTTTATTTTATAACAATAATAAATTAATAAAAAAATGCAAAAGGGGGGAAACCGAACGATGGTAAGGGGTAAGAAACGGTGGTAAGGGGCGGCAGTGAAGGATAGAGCACGAGTAGATTGGTCAGTGGACGGGGGAAGAGGAAAATTGAAATCGACTACGGAAGAGAGAGTCGGCATTGTGGGAGCTGAGGCTTGGAGTAACGAAATCAAATGACAAAAATTAAAAAAATGAAAACCCTAGATCTAAAATAAGAGGCACGATTGTGTAAATGGCCCATGTTGGCCCACAAGACCAAGTCACATGCCCGTGTGTGCACTCTCATCCCGTATGTTTCTTAAAAAAAGAGGAAAATTTGTGCCCACTATCCACACGGCCTAAGACACGCCCGTATGTCTAGACCATGTGTAAGGCCATGTGTGATCATCCTTCGCTTCTCCCACACCCATGTGTGAGGCCATGTGGGGCACACGGCCATGTCTCTAGCTCATGTGTCTCACGTGGCCGTGTCTTTAGCCCGTGTATCTTACACGGACGTGTCCCTAGCCCGTATGTCTTACACGGACGTGTCTCTATCCCGTGTGTCTCACATAGATGTGTCTCTAGCCCATGTAACTCACTATTTTGAAATAAAGTTGAAAAAATTCACTCCAGCATGCATACGGCCTAGGACATGCCTATGTGTCCAAGCCATGTGTCTTACATGGCCATGTCGCCAAGCCGTATGGGTCACCCTAGACCATGTGACCTTTTTTTAATTTTTTTAATATTTTTTGAAGGTTTTAAAAAGAACATCAAAGTAAATAAAAATAAATAATAAAAAATAAATAAAAACACTCGAGTTGCCTCCCGAAAAGTCCTTATTTAAAGGCTCACAGTTATGGTGGATCTTAGAGTCGAAGCTCCTTTCTCCCATTATTAGGTTTACTACCAAAATAAGGTTTGAAACGAGTATTGTTTACCTTAAATGTGTCAAATTCAGAATGTGTTACCTTAATTGTACTGTATGGAAAAACATTTAGTACCACGAATGGGTTCGATCCTCTTAACTTAAGCTCTGAAGGGAACATTCATGGATCCAATTTGTCTATTAGTACTTTGTCCCAAACTTTGAATTGGTTCAGCCTCTTTACATGCACATTATGATGTTGCTTTGTTTCTTCATTGTGTTTTATCGGTTTCTCATCAACATTGATTCGCCATTCATCTAGTTCGTCGAGTTGCACTATTCGCTCTTCACTTGTCACTCGGTTTCTGTCACCTTGAATAAAATATGGCTCCAACACATTTTCATGAGTGATTTCCTACAAAGAACGTGAGTCACATGATTACTAACATTAACAAAATAATTAGTAGCATCTAGCTCACTAGGGACTCTTACAAAATCACATAATTGAAGAGTAATCTTTTCATCTCCTACACGAAGCACAAGTTCACCAGTACCCACATCAATAATAGTTCTGGTAGTAACTAAAAATGGTCGACCTAAGATCATAGGTACCTCAATGTCCTCATTCATGTCCAATACAACAAAATCAACAGGGAATATAAATTTATCCACTTTTACAAGTACATCCTCAATAATACCCTTAGAATATCTAATTGATCTATTTGCTAATTAAATACTCATCCTAGTGGATTTGGATTACCCATGACCAAGTTTAAACATCTTATAAGGCATGACATTTAAACAAGCCCTTAAATTAACCAAAGCATTTTCAACATTCAAACTAACAATGAGACAAAGAATAGTAAAACTCCCTAGATCTTTAAATTTGTTGGGTAGTTTGTTTTAGAGAATGGCTGAGCAAACTGCATTAAGCTCCACAGTTGACAAGTCATCTAACTTCCTTTTGTTTGTTAATAGCTCCTTTAAAAATTTTACATACTTTGGCATCTGCGAAAGGGCTTCAACAAATGATAACTTAATGTGCAATTTTTTTAAGAGTTGAAGAAATTTACCATATCGTTCGTTTGTACGATCTCTCTTCAATGCTGCTGGATATGGAATTCGAGGTTTTTTTCTCTAACCACTGGCTTTTGCTCTTTCTTGCTTTCCTCAACCTCATCATTTTTCTCAATAGCTTCTAGTTTTAGTTTCTGTTCAGGCTTGACTAACATTTCCACGCTTCAAACAGTGATTGCGTGAAGTTACTCCATTGGGTTAGCTTCAGTATTGTTAGGTAGGCTACCTTGTGGTCTTTCTGAAACTAATTTTTTAAGTTGTCCAATTTGATTTTCAGGCCCTTGAATCGAGACTTTCTAATTTTTCAAGGTTGTTTCAATGTTCTAAAATCAAGTTTCTGACACCGAAATAAATTTTTCCAACATCTCTTCAAGGTTTGGTTTCTTCTCTTGCTAATAAGGTTGCTGAAAACCTGGAAGGGGTTGTGACCTTTGATTTCCTTAACAACCCCAAGAGAAATTTGGATGGTTCCTCCAACCTGCATTATAGTTATTGCTAAAAGGGTTATTTTGAGTTCTAGAATTGTTACCCATAAAGTTGACTTGCTCATTTTTCATGCTAGAACCAAAGGATAAACATTTTGAAGTAATCATCCCCACTCCATTCGCATCGCATTGCATCTCTGGATTCACCTACGTAGAAAAATTCAAACCATCAATTTTCTTATTCAGTGCTTCCACCTAGCTTGACAATATAGCAACTGCATCTAGATTAAAAATAATGGTTGTTTTCATTGATTTTATCTTCATGACTTGCCACTAATAGTTATTCAGTGCTATCTCCTTAATAAACTCATAAGCTATCTCGAGTGTTTTATTATTTAGTGTTCCATCAATTGCTGCATCAACTAGCTGCCTAGTCGAGGGATTCAAACCATTGTAAAAGGTTTGAACTTGCAACCACAAAGGCAGCCCATGATGAGGACACCTTCTTAATAGATCCTTAAATCTCTCTCATGTATCATACAATGTCTCCATATCAATTTGAGTAAAAGAAGAGATATCATTCCTCAACTTAGTTGTTTTAGACGATGGGAAGTACTTCAATAGAAACTTCTTGGTCATTTAAGCCCATGTAGTGATAGAAGCTCATGGTAAAGAATTTAACCGTTGTTTTGCCTTGCTCCTCAACGAGAATGGGAACAACCATAAATGTATGGCATCATTAGAAACGCCATCGATCTTGACTGTGTCGCAAATCTCTAGAAAGTTAGCCAAATGAGTATTCGGATCTTCATCTTACAAACTAACAAACTGTACATACTGATCTACCATCTGAATTGTGTTTGGCTTTAGTTTAAAATTGTTTGCAGTAATAGTCAGTCTCACAATGCTTGATTTAGCCCCAGTCAGAGTGGGCTTAGCATAATCATACATAGTACGAGGACCATGATCTGTAGGAGGTAGCTGATTATTTTGATTATCACCCATCTCTACAGTAATATTCTTTTCCTCTTGATCGTGTACTGTACTTTGTTGATTTTGCCTTGCTTCTCTAACCTCTCTACGATTTCTGTGAGCAGTTCTTTCAATCTAACTATAAAAAGTTATTGTTTCCAACAGGTTTCCTCTAGTCATAAACCAAAAGAACCTGTTAGAATCAAACAAATGAAAATATAAAAATATAAAAATTAAATTAAAAAAATAAAATAAAAATGGCTAAATTAATAGAAATAAAGTTCTCCTAATATTTCAGTCATCGGCAAGGACGCTAAAAATTTGGTGTCCATGAAACTAACTAAAAATACGACAAAAGCAAGTGCACCTATCGATAAATAGTATAGCTACGGTGAGCAAGATATCATTCCCAAGAAGACTAAAAGTACTAGTAATTACTGTCTTTCTATTATTTAACCGATAAATTAGAATGATTGGTTTACCCTAAAATTAACTAAATTAATTAACTAAGAACACGGCAAAGAACAAATCGGGAAAATAATTGAATAATAACCAAGAAGCAAGACAATACCCAGGAAAGAATCCACCTAGACTGCATCTGTCATCATCAATCTAAATTAAACAATTTCTTCACTTAATATCTTGATCCATAGAAATCCTTAAATCATGCTACTATCTCTTTCGAGAGTAAGAGCAACTAACTCTAGGTTTAAAATTTCTTTCTAATTAAAACTTCTATTATCACATTACCTCGATCTATGGATCCTCCTCTTAGATTTGACTCTAATCTAGTAGATTTATGTCTACCTATCTCTAGGATTGCATGCAACTCCACTCAATTATGCTGGATCTTCTCTTAAATAGGGACTTTTCCTCCTCTGATTTAAACACATCAAACATGAATTAAAAATAAACACACATAACTAAGAACAAGATTCAAGTATTTATTGCGTAAAACTGAAATCAAATGACAGAATTCATCAAAGGGTTCATCTCCCCTAGGTATTGAGAAAATTAATTCATAATCGCAAATAAAAACATCTCAAAGTCAATATAACTAGAAGAAATAAAGAAACTCATAATAAACTTCAAAGAAATTAAAAGGAGATCTTCAATCTTGATGGAAATGTACTTCAAAGTTGACTTCAATGGCATTTCCTGAGTTGTTTTCTTTAATAATCTCTAACGGCTCTCTTTCCTCTTCTTATATGTGGTATTTATAGGTCTTAAAATGCTCGAAAAACCTAAAAATTGTGTTTTTCTGCATGTCTAGAATACAGCTCACAAAATCAATACGGTCTGGTACATGGCCATGTGGTAGCCCATGGGGCTCACAAGGCTATGTGTTGAGCCTGTATGGGAAGGCCCAGCCAGTGTGGCTCTTGAAATTTGATCCAATTGTTTGATTTTTACTCTATTTTCGCCCGTTTTGCTTCTAAATGCTCTCCTAAGTATAAAAACGTGAATTTAAAGGATTATGAGCATAAAATTCACCATTTTGTATCAATTAATCATCCAAAAATGTATTAGGAATGGGATTAAAACATGTTATTTTTGACACTTATCATTCACCTACAACAACTCCGCTCTGCTCCAAACATCTATTAAGCAATCGGCAGCAACCACTGCTTATATAACATAGAAAAACAATTAAAATCCATTCACATACATTTTACCATCATCACAGACATTGATAATCCCTATGCAAAGCCTTATACCTTTATCTTACTATTCAACTACTTCTAATAGACTTACTCTTTCAAAATTCAACATCCATAATTGTAATACTTACCCATGAATGAATAATCCACTACTTTAGATTGGATCCTTTATTTCTAGCTTAACGAGAGAAAACCATAATCAACTCTGAAGAGAATCAACAACAACACTACAGAGGAAGAAAAAAGAAAAAATCATTTTTCTCAAGCCCATAATGAAACATATAAGACCTATATCCCTAAAGTGGAACTTGACATGTGTCACACTCTTTCAGAATTCTCTTAATTAATGGTCTACAACTTCTAAGAAAACATTAATGAAAATCCAATATAGTCAGTATCCGGTTACTCCAACTAGTTTATTCTTAACCACAATACTTGCAATGTAACTAGATCAATAATTCAAATAACATGACGTAATACACTTTTGGCGAAAACTCATTCCATACTTTCCCTCAATCTCTAAACTTGGACTTCTCCTTAATACAAGGCAGAATATCGTGAAATCAAATTCTTACTTATTCATGTGGCAGTTACTAAACGACCACACATATACCCTAAAATAATCCTTTGGACGGATAACACCACGTCAAACAACTATTACAACTACACATCAAACTTTAGACCTGCCAGATCTAGGGTGTTTCAAGCTTCAAAATCTCAGCCTAAAATTGGTATGTTTAATTGAGTTCTTTTTTCTTGTAATTTTTATGTTTTAAGGTTCTGAGAGCTTGATTTAGCTATCTCATGTACCAATTTGTAAAACTATTAAAGTTTTTAAAAGTTATCATTGATGAATGCTTGATGAAATTGGTGTGAATTTGTTAGATTTTAAGCTTAAATATGAAAAAGGACTAGTTTGTAAAGTTTAATTGTTAATTTTTTAACATAGGAACTAAAGTGCATAAATTTTGAAATTGGTGTAATATTAATAGAGGGCTATAAAAGGATGAAATTGAGATCAGCTTTAAAATTAAAGCTCAAATTTGAAAGATATGGCTATATCAGTTTTATGGACTAAATTGAATATTTTGCAAAGTATGTTTGACTTTGTAATTGAATATGATTTGGATAGAATTTGATATTATATCATTACTAAATTATTATTTGTAGCTAAAAACAACGCAGGATTATCGAAAGGGAAAGGAAAGGCGAGATAACAACAAGTGACTCGAGCTTTTGATTTGGATTTCTATGACCACAAACCAATTTAGTTACTGCATATTTGTGATATATTGCATTATATAATATTGAGGTACACTATTAATAGTTATTGAATTGAAATGCTATGGTTGGAATTTAATATAAAGGCAAGGACTAAATAGAATAGAATAGAAAGTTGCATGACTTAATTGATATAGGAAATTGGAATGTAATCGAGTTGAAATATATTATTTTACATGATGATTTGATATTGAATTGAGAATGATGGGATGTGAATTGAACTATTTGACGATATTGGAAATTGGATACCCTATTAAATGTATATGTTTATATTTCGAGTTAGTCGATGATGCACTACAATGCTAGTTTGAGGTGTTGATTGACTAATTTGAGTTTTGGTCTTGAAAATCCAAATAAGGTTAATAGGATTATATTAAAATGATTTGGAATTAGTGATGTCTAGCTAAATTGGTGTATTTTGACATATAAGTTTGAGTTGTTTGGAATGGCATAGGTGAGTTTGGTATGAAATAATTAGATGAATTTGCGATAATTAGCATAAATTTGTCGAAGTTTGAACAATGTTCATGTGATGAATGTTTTGATGGAACTTTGTACTTTTGGTATGATTGGTAAGATTCGAGACCTATTTAACTACTGTATTTTTATGTCATTTCGCATTATACAATATTAAGGTAAGTCATTGATGACTATTTGAGCTAATTTGGTGTGTTTGAGATTGATATTCGAGGCAGGGATTAAATTTAATGAAGTACAAAATTTAAAAGTTACTTTATATTTGATAATTAACAAGGAATTATATTATATAAGTCATAAAATTGTGATGTGTTGATTAATAGGGTCATAAATGAAAGAAATATATACTCAATGAAGGACATGATGTATGTTAAGAAAGTTCGCTAAGATATAAAAAAATGAAAACAAGCCCTGGGGGTGATTGTATACTAATGAGTCAATAGACTCGATGGTGATATTAATTATGAAATGATATGGGATGAATACGAATATATATATGTTTGCTAATTTGATCACCGTTGTTAATTAAATTGATCAAATGGATCACTACTTTGTTTTCTCCCTAATTGAATGTTGGTTGTACATTCCACATAAGTTCTATTAGGGACAATGTCTAAAATAATTTTTTTCTTTCATCTTCTTCTAGAAACTCCTTTCCTTTCTCTCAAATAAAAATAAAGGAACCCTAGTGTAAACTCGAAATTATATAGGGTTTTTCTATATATTTTTACCATATTTTGACTTAATAAATATGTTAATCTTGAATAATTATTATTAAAATAAGTGAATTTTACTTAATTATTAATATTGGACATGAATTTTTAAAGTATGTGAAATTATGCTTAATTACATGATTTTTGTACATAATTTATATTATTTTTATTTTAAATATTAATATGTGAACTTTCACTATGCAGGAGAATCATGGAAGATGTGATTAACATAAATGATGTATGGACATGCACACATCCACTTCATTTGGACGGCAAGACCATGCAAAACTGGGTCATAAAGGTGTTAATTTAACCTAGTAAAAGATGTGCTAAAAGATGGACATGTTTGATTAATTATTGGACTGAGAAACTATCCAACAAGGAGGGGTCAAGCCCAATTTTTGGCACAAGCAAATGACTACCCAAAAATAAGCTTTAGGATATTTTCTTAGAGATCCTTACAGTTGGAAAGACATCAAAAATCAACACACAAGTTCACTCTTTGAAACCAAGCCCACCTTATGGCTATAAATAACATTGTTTTGAATTCAAAAACAAGCAACCAAGTCATCCCTTTTTCCACAATTTGTGGTCGGCCATGTATGAGAGAAAGGAGAGGGATTTTGAATTCTATTTTTAGAAAACTTTACCCTTGTCTTCACCTATAAATACAACATACCTTTCCACTTCTCAAATCATCCCTCTACACTCATCTCTCATTCATTCTCTTATTCATCATTCTCTCTTTCATTTCCCTATTCTTTTCCCTTGCATAGCCATCCATCTCCCTTCCATACTTTAGCCAACAAAGGCTTTGTCAAGACTTTTCTTTCGCCGGCCACCTTAGGAAACCCTTAGCAAAAGGAGCGTCAAGTAGAACGGAGGAACACATCAATCAGAAAAGATCCGAAAGGCTGCTGAATTGAATTAGAGTTTACTCTTTGCTCTTGTTATTTAGTTTACTTATGTTTGCTATGTGTTTATTATTTTTGACATCAACGATGATATTTTAGATCTTATTTTCTAGGATGATTATGTTAATTCAATAAGATTTATTTGATTCATGTTTAACATGTTTGTGCCTCAGTCGATCATGTTTTCAATTAAAATCAAGATGTATTTAATTCATACATGATTGGGTGCATTCAGATTAGTTGAGCAATCCTAACCAGACGACGGCTAGTAGACGCATAATTGAAAAGTGCAATGCTCAATTTAGATAATTAAACCTGACTAAATTAGATGTTCATAATATCTTTAGTTAACTCTATCATCTTACATAGTTTTTAGGTTTATGTGATTAAATTGTTGCAAATGTAAATGTCCCTATGACCTTGCATGAATATTAAGAAACCCTTAGTTTAATATGATCACTAAAATGCACATTTCACTAAGTAAAAGATTCCAAGAGGACTTAATTTGGTTTCCAAACTCATGAAAGATCGAGTTGCCATGAAATATTTTCCAAATATTATTAAGCATGATGAAGATGAATTGAGTTGATTAATATAATTATACTAGCCTATTTTATGTTCATTGTTTTTGTTGCTAAATCCATTCATTCATACATTCAGATAATTTGCATACTTAGTTAAAAATTGCATTAGGCGTCACATTTTGCATCTAGTTAATTTAATCATCACTATCCAAAATTATTGAGTTTTTATATCAAGTTGTGATTTATAATTTTGTAATTAATCAATTAACATACACAGACCCTATGGAGAAGAATAACTCATTTTACTTACTTATTACTTGAACGACTGTGTACACTTGCGCATATAATTCGTTACACCTAGCTAGCTCCTTGTTCTTAGTTTTATTTGCCACTTGGGCTGCCTTTAATTGGTTCCAGTGTCATCTTTAGTCAATCGCCACCACCAAGAGACTCATTTCCTTCCTCTCTGTTCAAATATCAATTTAGTTCCCCCAAAAAAAAACTCTTCAAAAATCATGAAATTACTCCCAACACGTTCAAATCTTTATGCTCTAAGTTGGTAATGCAAATAAATTGGGAAAAAAATATTTTTAAACAGTTTCAATTTGACAAAATCAAAATCTAGCTTCTAAATGGTTACAATTTGATAAAATTAGAATTTGGCTATTCAGATTTTTTAGGAAATTGACTCTACAAATTTATCGTTTTCCCCTTCATAAAATAGTATAAATAGGAGGTCATTCCCCTCATTTTCCATAGAACACAACAAGAGAAAAATAGCTTCTTTCATCCTTCCGTTCTCTATATTATGGTGTTCTGTGAAATTACACAAAAGGGAAATTCTATCTAGGAGATTGAGTTTTAAACGGGGCCATCTGTGACCCTTTCAATCCTTCTTAGGAATTGAATTTAGTGTGGTTTCACCGATTTTCTTCCAGTTTATTTTTTATCAGATTTTTGACCAACTGCTTTTGTTTTTTCGGTTTCGATTCCTTTTGAGAAGAGCAATTCCAATTATGTTCCACCTTGTTTATTCGGGTGTACGAATATTGAAGTACTGTGCTAACCTTGGAGGCGACGTTCACTATACGGTTACACCGATCAGGGCGAATTTGCTTCTAAGGCAGTGGTACTTCCACAGCACAGTGATTTCTTTATTTATTTACACTCAGTTCGATTTCCTTACAACACTAACGGTTTTGTTTTGTGGTAGTATTTTTTCAATAATTTAGAAGTAAATTATACTACTGTTTAAACATGAAAATCATTTTTGTTTCCCATTGCTGGAACCAATGAATGCTTCTACATACAGTGAGCTTGAGTACACTTGAGGATCGTTGCATCAAGTGAAATGTCCTATTGAGGCAATCGGTTTGAGGGCTCTTGGGTAGTGCAAGAGTGTGCCTAAATAGCGTTGGAGCGGTTGCAAGCTCCATCTGTGTTGGCCAATGGGCCATTGCGATCAAGATAGGTTTGGAAGGCCCAGTGATATTGAACCAAGATGGGTCGGAGATCTCTTAAGTTTGAGTAGGTCAGAGGACCCTTGAGTTTGAGTTGGTTG
Organism: Gossypium schwendimanii; assembly: GCA_013677275.1. Lineage (NCBI taxonomy): Eukaryota > Viridiplantae > Streptophyta > Magnoliopsida > Malvales > Malvaceae > Gossypium > Gossypium schwendimanii. Next base: position 29,059,774 of record CM025251.1, read on the forward strand.
AAGGACCATGAGTGAATTGTTGGATCCTTATTTTTGGGATAAGGCTTGTGATGCCCTTATCCATGATAAGCTACTAATACATGAGATTTGTGGAGCTAGTCCAAGTGTCACGTAGTTTTTAACCAAAGTATACTGGAGGATTATGTGGTCCGAAAGCTTGAACAAAAAAAACTAGTGGATGATGTCTTGTTCAGGCAACCTATGAGATTGTGCGAAGAAATGAGCGACGTGTCAGAGTTTGCGTGAATGAGCATTAAAATCCAAAATAGGGATTGAGATCAACCTAGTTTGGTGGTGTTGCATGTGTTGCAGTTGGCCAAGATGGCCACACCCAATGGGTGACCATGGAGGGGATGAAAGGGCCTAAGATGGAGATGGCCAATGCGTCTGAATTTCTCATGTTGAGAACTTTTGTATTAGTGTCGTAAGGGATGGTTGGCATCAACCACATCCAGAGGGATGCTTTTTTAGTATAAAAAACATGGTAATATTCCGTCGACAAAAGGTCATACCATTAAGTGTTCCTCAAGGTTTTAACTTGATGATTATATGTTGTGGCATTGAGTCCGAGTGTTCAGTGGAGGAATGGGCATAGACAAGACTACACCAATGGTTGAGATGAGACCAAGTTTGAGTCTATGTCCGATGCGCGTTGAATGAATCATAACCATAGGCCTTGAGGGCCCAAGATGGACTTGAGATTGAAATGTCAACTCGATGCAACAAGGTTACTAAAAGTGTGGCTCATGTCGATGAGGGCATCGTCATATTAGGTGGGGGAGTGTCATGGTCTACAATTTACTATGCTAGTTATCAAGGTCGAGCTTTCCCTAAATGGTCTTGAGTGAAATTAAAGTACAATAACTTGGAAGTTGGAATTTGTTAGATACCCTGCAATCCTAGGGAGATGTTGTGATGCAAATTGGGTAACTGATAAAGTTAGCTTTACAAGTGGGTATGTTTTTACTTTGGGTAGATCAACTATTTCTTGGAAGTCTACTAAAAACATGTATTGCTCGCCCCACGATGGAATCAAAATTTATAACTCTTGACTGAGTCAGGCAAGAGGCCGAGTGGCTTAGAAATATACTTGCAGAGATTTCTTTATGGGAGAATGGAGTATTTGCTTTGGAGTACGTGAGGTCTAAAAGGAACCTAGCTAATCCACTAACCAAAGGGTTAAGTAGGAAAATAGTTCTTGATTCGTCGAGGGGGATAGGTCTTAAAGCTTAGTGGTTGAGGAATTTATGGTGGATACCCAACTTAGTTCTCTAAGTTCAATGTGATCAAAAGAAACCATGGAAATACTCATAGTGTACATTCTACCTATCCTTATGGCGAACGATGTACATGCATAAGGTTGAGTTCTCACTCTTAATGAATTCATATCCCAAGATTTGGGTGGTCCTATTGAGATGAACTTGATGAATTCATTGACATGTGAGGTTGAGTTTATTACTCTTAATGAGTTCATATCTCAGTGTTTGGGTGGTCCTATTGAGACAAACTTGATGAATTCACCGAATTTAATTTTAAGAGAATGAGCTTAATAAATGCTCTTAATGATTTCATAATCCTGATTTGGGTGGTATATATTGAGATAGACTTAATGAAATCACCTACGTAAGTGTGAAGAACTAGCCACCTTCTATGAAAGACATTGAGCAGCCTTTCTAAAGCAATTACCAACATCCCAAGGTGTATTGGCTAAAACTTGTTGATCTATCGTGGAACATCAATTGGATCTAAGATTAGTCGTGTGTCATGAGTTAAACCCTATCTTAACAAGTTAAAAATTCGTTCACTTGTTAAAGAGAATAATCACTCATTTCACTACGTACTAGTTTAAATCCACAAGATATTAGTGCTTAAGTGGCTAATTTCGCTGTTCCTCTTCTTACATTTTACCTTCTTTTTTTTCATGTTTACAAAAATTACTTTGTATTCGTGGGGGAACGTTGGCAATGCAAAGAAATTGAAAAAAAAATATTTTTAAACGGTTATGATTTGAAAAAAATAATTAAAATCTAGCTTTTAAATGGTTACAATTTGATAGAATCAAAATCTGGCTATTGAGATATTTTAGGAAACTAACTCTGAAAATTTATTGTTTTTCCCCTTTAGAAAACAATATAAATAGGAGATCTTTCTCCTTATTTTTCATAGAAAACTATAAGAGAAAAAAAGCTTCTTCAATCATTTTGTTCTCTAAATTCTAGTGTTCTACGAAATTACACGACAGGGAAATTATGTCTAGGAGATTGGATTTTAAGCAGGACTGTCTATGACCCCTCCAATCTTTCTTAGGAATTGAACCTAGTGTGGTTTCACCAGTTTTCTTCTAGTTTATTTTTTTATCAGACTTTCGACGAATTGCTTTTGTTTTTTCGATTTCAATTCCTTTCGAGAAGAGCAATACTAATTGTGTTCCACATTTTTTATTCTAGCGTACAAATATTGAACTACTGTGTTAACCTTGGGGGGCGACGTCCACAACATAATTATACCGATCAAGGAGAATTTGCTTCTAAGGCAGTGATTCTTTCAGGACACAGTGATTGTTTTATTTATTTACACTAAGTTTGGTTTAATGTTAAAGTTAACAGTTTTGTTATGCAGTAGTATATTTCAAACACTCTAAACTCCTAATCCAACTATTAAATTGGTTCGTTAGTATGTTGTTCTCCTCGACCGAACTTGCCTCTTCATTGCATAAATAACCAGAAAGAGTATTGAAACTCTACAAGATGAGTCTCACTTCTTTCTTCCCCCCATTTTTTTTAATTTTCCCCTTCTAGCCTTTTTTTAGGTATGGTTTGGAGCTTTTGAAAAATGGACCTTTTCTTTTATGATGGGTTGGTACTTGGTGTTTTTGAAAAAAGAAATGATGGTCTTGGATAAACCAAGGGTCAAGAATGGAAGATGGTGGTCGGATGATGTTAGATTAAATAGTAGTTGGGTTAGGCAATGGCTAAACAATAAGGAAATTTTGGTTTAAGCTTTGGTGTTAGGTTTGAAGGGTGGTTTCATGAAGGTGAATATGAAGGTTATAGTGGTGGAAGTGATAACTTGAGTGTCAATTTAGTGGTTTGATGATAGAGGTTAAGGATAGTTGTTAAGTAAATTATCATAAGAGGACTATTAAAATGGTGGAGGTTGAGGACCTGAAAAGGGAATGGAAGTGTCGTGGAGCAAGACAAATTATTTTATAGACCCTTCCCACCACATCATCCATGCTCCCTTTCAATTATTCAATAACATTTCAGCAATTATTTCTCTGTCATTAACACATATTTTTGTTAATTTTTACCCTAAACCTCAAAACATGAACCATATACCTTAAACCTTAAACACAAACCTGAACCCTAAACCTTGAACCTTGAACCCTGAACCTTAAACCTCAAATCTCAAACTATAAAATTTAAACCTAAAACTCAAACCTTGAACCCTGAGTTCAAAGTTTAGGGTTTGAGTTTGGGGTTTGGGGTTTGTGTTCAAGGTTTAAGTTCGAGTTTGGGTGTAAGGTTCGTGATTTGATATTTATAGTTTATGGTTTGGATTAGGGGTTCTGAGCTTGAATTTAGGGTTGAGTGTTTAAGGTTTAAGGTTTATGGTTTGATGTTTGAGGTTTAAGGTTCATGGTTTGGTGTTGGGGGTTCAAAGTTAAAAAATTACTAAAATTACATGTTAATGACATGGAAAAAAATATTAAAATTGTCATTAAATAATTGAAAAAGGACCATGGATAGTTGTTAAGTAATTTGTCATAAGAGGACTATTAAAATGGTGGAGGTTGAGGACCTAAGAGGGAATCGAAGTGTCGTGGAGCAAGCTAGAAACATTAATTACATGGATTGCACAATTAGCATTCCATTAAAAAGAAAACAAGGGAGTAATCAATTTAATTAACAATGTTGATTAAATTAACAATTTTTTTTTGGATACCAAGGTGATTAGTCAAATTAGACTTTCTCATAGGCTGGGCTCGAAGGCCCGCCCGAAAAGTGGGAGGGTTTGGGTA
>CM025251.1:29095793-29111410 GCA_013677275.1 Gossypium schwendimanii
ATTTATTATTATTAAATTTAATAATATTCCTAGTAAAGTTTAATAACAAAAATTATCTTAAAAAAATTCTACTAAGGGTATTTTGGTCATTTTAGTTTTTTTCTTATGCTATTACGACATCATTCTATTCAGCTAAACACAAGAATACTATTACAGTTCTATTCTATTCTATTCCACCAAACAATTGAATTACTGATTACAAATCTATTCCATTACAACTCTATTCCATTATAGCTCTATTCCATTACAACGAACCAAACGTGATGTTAAATATGGTAATGTGATTCCTATTACAAAAAGTTCAAAAAGTTAACTTTAAAAAAATGTTGTCTCTTTTATCCTTGTTACCAGCTTTCTTGTACTTCAATTAATTTTTTAAGTTATATATTTTTAGGATTACATTAAGTAAAAAATAAATTATTTGAACTAATTAATAATATTTTTTAACCTCAATAGTTAACATTATTAAATACTGCTATCCTGGTAGATGATACTTTAAAATTAATTTTCTTTTAAATATTTTATTGAATGACGTTTTTTTACTGATCATCGGAATAATTAATATTAACTATTTCAACTATGTAATTATAAAAATAAGAACAAATTAAGAGAATTCTAAATTTGAGTGTTTTGAAAGAAACCAAAAACCAGCTTTAAAATACCATAATTTAAAATTCTTTAAAATGATAAAATTTGCCATCTAGACCATGATTTGAGCAGGGTGATTTTTCAAAATTTATAATAAAATTTCTATCATTTCAATCTATATAAATCCACTAACAATAAATAAAAAAACTCAACATATAGTATTGTTATATACTTATGATCACTAACTCGAAAATCATATAAGGTTTGGGTCGTCTACCCGCGACTTGATTAGGCCCTATTAGATGGATGCGTGCAAGCCTTAGAGTAAGAAATCAGCAAGGGGAGCTCACAGCCTCAGCTCACACATGCCAAAGGGTGATCGCAAGGGAAGCTAGCGGTCTCATCTCGCATATACCTAAGGAGTTGCACATGTCCAACATACATAGAGTCTACTAAAAACGTCAATTCCATAAACAATAACAATTGGTGCGGTGAACGTTGAAATATTTTCAACTAGTAGATTTCTTTCAGTTTGAGAAAAATCCTTTCATAGAAATTAAAATGGCTTAACCAAATGACAATTTCCCCATCAATCTTTTATTTGGACAAGCTAGAGCCTTGAGTTCTAGCAGTCAACCTAACTAAGCAGACTTGTTTGTCGACTAGTTCACTGATCAATCGGAAACCTTGGACAGTGCAGCTTATCAGGGATTTTTCGGTCCATTAGAATTGAACATATCCTCTGGTCATGGGCTACCACTCCTTTCTATCTAGGAAACATTGCCACAGTAGTTTCTTGCTCTTCAAGAGCATATGAGGTTAATAAGAGAACAGATGGCTGCATAGGATGCACAGTTCGAGCAGCAGCAGACTTTCCAACATGAGTTACTAAAACAGAATGAAGAGTTAAGAATGAAGGTACATTCTAACAATTCTAATTTCCATGATGATATGAATGCATAGGATGAAGGTCCAGGCATGCATATGAAAGAATGGCAAAGTGAGATGGATGAGTTGCAATGAGACGTGAGGGCATTGCACCCCGAGTTTCAAGACATGGATTGACTTTTCTATTCTAACAATCCATTCGCCTCTGAAATAGCGGCAATGAACTTACCACGTGATTTTAAGGTCCTAAAGGACATGTTCAAATGGAGTAGAGACCTACGAGCCCACCTGATGCGCAATATAGTGATTATATAAATATGCTAGAACCATCGAATTCTACAAAGTGCAAGGCTTTTTCCACGACACGTAAAGAAAGTGCGAAGGATTGATACTTGTCCACTCCTTAGGGCTTAGTTTGAAGTTTCTCCCAATTGGGCTAGATGTTCCTAGGAAGATTCAGGGCCCACAGGACAATCATGAGCACGCCTATGGGGTTGATCTCTGTGAAATAGAGAGAAGGTGAGTCTCTTAAATATTATGTGAAGTGGTTTCATGCGGTGACTTTAAACACAAAGAACTTAGAAGATTAGTGGGCTATCGATGCTTTTATCATAGGGGTACAAAATGACCATGTGCAGTACTCCTTTACTGATAATAAGCCCCTGAATTGGGCAGACTTGTATGATCGAGCCCACAAGTCTACAGAAGCATAGGAGATTAAAAGGGCGTCATGTGACACCTTTCAAAAGGAAGACAAGAAATTTGGGAACCGAGAGGGAGCTCGTAGTAGGGAAGGCCTCCTAATCAATCATTGCGAGCACGAGGTAATAGACAGGAGAGAGCACAGACGTAAATTGATTCTTCTAGGGCTCCTGAGAGGTCTCAACCAGAAAATACCAAGATTCCTAAGAGTAGGTTTGAAGTTTACATTCCTTTGAATGCTACCCATACTTTCATTCTAAACCAAGTAAATAGTCTTGCCATCCTGCCCAAACCATCTCGAATGAGGCATAGCACAAAAAGGTCAAACTTAAAAGATAGATGCGCATTCCACAATGAAGTTGGACACAAGATTGAATACATTTCACTTTAAATGATGCTATCGAAGAGAGAGTGAAAAATAGTGAACTTGCTGAATTTATCGATCAAGGTGTTTCCCAATAGGGTCAAAGTTTGCGTGGTGATCCTAAGGGTAAACAGAAAGTTAAAGGTACCATCAATATGATTGTAGGTACAAATGAAGACTAGTTAGGTTTTAGTGCAAAAAGGAAGGCTCATATGAAAAGTGTGATGTCTGTTAGCGCCCTTAATAGGTCATGTCAGCAAGGAAGATAGAGCGTTGAATTTGGTAATGATGATGAATAGTTAGTCTACAATGAAGAGGGTAATTATCCAATGGTTGTTTTTGTGATGATCGCATGTTTTTAGGTTAAAAGGATACTTGTAGACGGTGAGAGTGTAATGGAGGTGCTATCTTGGGAAGCGTATCAAAATTGGGGTTAAAAGAGCAAACTTTATCCAAAGCAAGCTTGTTGTATGGTTTTACGAACCATCCAATCGAGGTAAAAGGCTTTATCACTTTGCCAGTCACCTTGGGGGTGGCAAGCACACGACTATGGAAGACGTTCAGTTTTTTGTTGTAGGCCATCTCATGTCGTACAATGCTATCTTTGGGCACCCAATAATAAGGATGGCAAAAATGGTAGTTGCAACATTTTGCATGAAGATCAAGTTCCTAACAAGGATAGGGGTTAGGTTCTTGCGATCGAATCAATGAACTGTGAGGCATTGCCATATGTTATCTGTTAAACAAGCACAAGATCCCATATCTAGAGGACAAAGTTCACAAGGGACAGGGTTAGTGAGTTAAGCCTTGGACTTGGATAGCCTAGATGTGAGGGATGAAGAGAGAATTAAAAAGCTTGAGGTAGCAGAGCATACTGAGACTTTATAGTTATTATGTGATAATAAAGAAAGAACTGTAAAGATTTCATCAGTGTTGATAACTGAAGAAAAGAGCATGTTGGTAAGTGTCTGAAGGTGAATTCAAATGTTTTTGCCTGGTCAGTGACAAATATGCCAGGGGTAGACCCCCAGGTCATCGTCCACAAGTTAAATGTACTCCCAGAGGAAAAAATGGTTAAGCAGAAGAAGAGGAAGTTCGCTTTGCAAATAGTGGAAGCAATAAGGTAGGAGGTAGCTAAATTGTTATCAACAGGTTTTATTAGGGAAGTTAATTATCCAAATTGCGTCTCGAATATGGTTATGTTGAAGAAATCAAATGAAAAATGGAGAATGTGTATTGATTTCACAACCTCAACAAGACGTGCCCTAAGGATAGTTTCCCTTTACCTTCGGTTGAACGTTTGGCTGATGCGTTTGTAGGTCACATGTTTATGAGCTTCATGAGAAATTTTTTAGGTTATAACTAGATTTTTTTGGATAAATATGAACAGAAAAAAATAGCTTTCATCACCGAGTAATGGCTTTTCTGCTATCAAGTCATGCCTTTTGGTCTCAAGAACACAGGAGCAACCTACTAGAGATTGGTGAATAAAATTTTCAGAGAAAAGATAGGATGCGAAATTAGGGTCTATATGGATGACATGTTAGTGAAAAGTGGATCTATGGAAGACCATATGCAAAATTTATCGGAAGCGTTTGTTGTTTTGAGAGCCCACAACATGAAGTTGAATCCTGAAAAGTGTACTTTCGGAGTGAGGGCTGGCAGATTCTTGGGTTTCATAATTTCAAAAAGGGGAATAGAGATGAACCCAGAGATAATCCGTGCGATCTTGGAAATGCCTCCTCCATGAATAATAAAAGATATTCAGTGCCTAATAGGTAGAGTCATGGCACTTAACAGGTTCATCACCAGGATGGCAGATAAATGCCTCCCTTTCTTCAAAGCTTTGAGAACCTCATTTTCATGGATCGAGGAATGCTAGGCAGCCTTTGAAGAGCTAAATTTATACCTTACCTCCCTACCGCTTCTGAAGTCACCACGAGTGGGGAAACCCTCTATCTATATTTGGCTACCTCAAAGAAGATAGTTGCAATAGTGTTAGTCAAAGCAGAGCATGTTCGCCAATTTCCAATGTACGACATCAGCAAGGTACTTTAGAACGGCGAATTGAGATACTCAAAAATAGAAAAATGTATTTTTACTTTGATTGTTGTAGCTCACAAATTACGTCCATGCTTCTAGGCTCATCCAGTTGTTGTTATGACTAATCATCCTATGAAGGAAGTATTATCTAAAGCCGACACCTCAAGAAGGGTAACAAAATGGAGCATCGAATTGGCTGAGTTTGGAGTGGAGTTCACCTCAAGAACAGTAATAAAGGGGCAAGTATTGGCTTACTTCATGGTGCACTGTTCTTTCCAGAAGCCTATTGCCTAGTAGGTAACACAACTTATAACCTGAAATACTTGATAATGAACATTTTATGAAGTTAAATGTATATGTTATTTACAATTTTATGTAAACATTGGTAAACATCAGCAATTCAGTTTGTTATTTTTATAATGATACATAATGAGTTTGCTTTTCCACTTGTTGTAAACAACCTAATAGTTACCCCACCTTAGAAGGGTTTACATAGAACTGATAGTTCGAAAAGTTGGTTAGTTTATGTTGACAGCTTCGCAGCCAAGGCGGGGTCAGGATTAGGAGTTCTCATGATCGATCCTAGTGGCAATGAATGACATTATTGACTATATTTTGGGTTTTAAACATCCAACAACACTGCAGAATATAAAGCTTTGATATCGGGACTGCAGCTAGCACGCCAACTAGGAGTGAAGGATTTGGTCATCCACACAGATTCACAGCTGGTAGCGAAGCATATGAATCGTGAGTACAAGGTAAAGAAAGTAGTGTTGAAAAAATATCATTTAGTTGAAACCTAATTACTCATAGGATTTGATAAAATCTAGATAAAGCAACTTCCAATGAGTGACAACACGCGTGCAGATGCTTTATCCAAACTAGCATCCTTTGTTGTCATTGAACAAAGAGGGAAAATCCTACTCGAGTACAGAGATACCTCGAGTTATGATATGCCACAAGTTCTGTGCATAGATCAGAAGGTGACATGGATAATTCCCATAGTTTGCAAACTTCAAGGCACATATGATAATTTGGACAATAACGAGCTTGCAAAGCTACAACACAAGGCTACGAGGTATGTCATTATCGCAACCTACAAATATCTAAAAAATTCCTAATTGATGAATTAAATATCTGAACACTATGTAGATAGTTGTTGAATCATTCAATTACATGGTAAATTAAAATAATTTATTTTGTCCTACAATTGCTAGGTATACCATTTTAGATAGTGTACTATATAGATAGGGTTTTCGCATTCACTAATGCGATGTTTATCACCATCTAAGGTTGAGTATGTTATGTGAGAAATTCATGAAAGTATCTTTGATGGTCTTTTGGATGGAAGGCAACTTGCCCAAAAAAATTTCAGATAAGGGTATTACTGGTGTATAGTTCAAAAGGATGCACATCAATTGGTTTGCACAGAGTGACTCTTGCCAGAGATATGCCAAGGTACAGCGACAACTAGACGAGCCTCTCCAGGTTATGTCAAGCCCCTAGCCATTCATGATCTAGGGAATTGATATCCATGGTCCGTTTCCAATAGCCAAGACACAGAAGAAGTTTATAGTGGTGGTTGTGAATTATTTCACCAAGTGGATTGAAGCTGAAGCTTTAGCAACCATTACGGAGAAACAGATGGAATCTTTCCTCTAGAACTCAATTATTTGTAGGTTTGGTATAACTCGCTTGATCATTAGTGACAATGACATACAGTTTCAAGGAAAATTCAAAAACTTCTGTACTGATCTTCTGATAACTTTGGCTCAGAGTTCAGTTAAAATGCCACAAGCGAATGGTCAGGTAGAAATGATGAGCAAGAAAATTTTAACGGTCTTGAAAAAGAAAGTGGGTCAGGCCAAAGGTGCTTGGTTGGAGGAGCTACTAGGAATTTTGTAGGCTCTACGAACTTCGCCCCATACCGCGACAAGAGAAACAACTTTTTCCCTTGTTTATGGCATAAAGGCAAAAATTAACGCTGAGATTGGCATGCGATCATACAGAACCATACATTTTGATGAAGGTGCCAACAAGGAGGCTATCAAGCTCAACCTTGATATGGTCGATGAATTCAGAGAAGTAGAAAAAATTAAGAACATAGCGCGTGCTCAATAAGTAGCTCACTACTACAATTCTAAGGTTAAGAATAAATAGTTCTAAGTAGGTGATCTTGTACTAAGAAATACTGAGGCTTGTTTTCTAGCTTCGCAATAAAAGAAAATGGTATCAAAGATGGAGGGCATGGTTCTGCCACGGACATGGAATATCTGTCACCTCAAAAAGTACTATGTATAATTTCATACTCTTTGAATAAAAGTATTTTCCTTATAAACACTTGTACTTAATATTATATAAATGTTTGCCAGTTTATGATCGCAACCTCCAAAAATAGCTAGTGGACCTAAGCTCCCAATTGTTATTCTAAGAGCTCGTAAAGTTAAGCTCGCAACTCCAACACAGCTAGCAGACCTACTCTCTCAGCTAGTGTTATAAAGGTTTTATGGTTTATAATCGCAACCTCCAAAAACAACTAGTGGACCTATTCTCTCAGCTAGTATTCTAAGAGCTTGTAGAGTTAAGCTCACAGCTATAACATAGCTAGCGGGTCTATGCTCCCAGCTAATGTTTAAAGGTTTTCCAACTTTGTAACACCCCTAACCCATATCCCACGTAGAAACAGGGTTACGGAGCATTACTGCACTTATAGATCAAACAATCATGCATTTAATATTCATTTCTCATTCAAATCAAACACCATTCAAATTCATTTATATAGTCCCTAATACGAGCCCTCGAGGCCCCAAATAGACATTAAAAGTGGTTCGGGACTAAATCGAGTACTCAAGAAATTTTTAAAAAAACATTAAAATTTTTCAAAGTACATGGAAAACACACCCGTGTCTCAGGCCGTGTACGCATTTGAAAAGGGAACACACGGTCATGTTCCAGCACATGCCCATACCCGTGTAACTCACTGAATTAGGTCACATGGCCAGACCACACGCTCGTGTGCCAGGCCGTGTACCATTTGAAATGGCTTCACACGCTCGTATGCCAGGCCTTATGCTAGGCCCTATGAAAACTAGAGGGTATACTGACTTGTGCCACATGGCCAAGCCACATGCCCGTGCACTAGGCCATGTGAAACTACTAGCTTGCCTACTATAAAAGTTACAAGGGACACACGACCGTGTCACCTGGCCGTGTGTCACACACTACTGAGACACACGCCCGTGTCTTTGCCCGTGTGGAAAAAAATAGGCCACTTTCCAAGCCATATTTCTCACCCAAATTGGTACCAACCTACACACATCAATTTACATATAACCATGGCATAAATAGGCATTCAAAACCAACCATTATCAAGTTTATAACATGTAATATAAATACATACAAGTATGATACTAGTAGGCATCTCAATTAATCACTTAAAAACTTATCAATTATGCCTCTAAAATCTACCTAAAATGTTAATCACATATATGCATTATTGTGCCTAAACTTATCATGCATACAACTTATCAATCTCAATCATTTCGCACCCAAAATACTAATTCACAAATAAGGCATTCACATGACAACCATACATCATATACAATAAAGCCATTTACATATTTACATAACAAAATATACCAAATTCAAGCCAAATCAAATGGGTAAATACACAACAAAACATATAGGCTTCTATTAGCCAAAAAGACCTATACATGCATTTTAAACCAAAATATAAAGTCAAAAGTACCAAAAAACGTTTGATAGTGTAATGAGATCCTGAACGAGCTTCCGAATCACTATAAAACACGAAAAAAATAGAGTAAGCAATTAAGCTAAGTAAGTTCGTATAACAACAGAATTAAACTTACCATTTAACCACAATTTAGGTAAGTAACTCAGAACATAACGCAATTCAATTTTGCCAAAGCCTATCAGATAATCAATAACTAAGTTAGCCATGTATTCATAAAAAAACCGAGTCATGAATGAATTCAAAAATTATTAAATTCCATGTACATGTAATATCTATACCGTGTATCTGTATATAAAATATAAATCCTTTCCATATAAATACATGTACTAGTTTGTATCGAATTTGTATAATCTCTTAATAACACAATGACTGTTGAACCACTTAGAATATTGTTAGATACGCAGGTAATGCACACAAGGTGTACTAAACTATAATTCATCAATTCTTATACATGTATGCTCATACGAGCAACAAACGGTAAGCTCCTTCAAGCTGAATAATGGTAAGCTCATACGAGCTGAGTATCGGAAACCCTAATGACATGTCATTTGTATCCTACGACTTTTTAAGGTTCAAACGAGACTCTGTATTTTTTTTGAACTTCTTCGGTTAGGCGCTCGATAATTGTACATAATAAATAAACCATTCACATACATATATTTCAATTAAAGCATATAAATACGCAATTTAATTATACGAACTTACCTTGAACTCGTACGACGAAAAAACGATCGTTCAATCTAATACTTTATCTTTCCCCCAATCTAATTCCGTACATTGCTTTTCTTGATCTATATAATCAAATTTAACTAATTTAATCTTTATTCTATACAATTCAATCCAAAATTCAAGTTTTGGAAAAATTACTATTTGCCTCTATACTTTTGACTTCTTTAAAATTTAGTCCCTAGGCTCGTAAAAAATGAAATTCATGCAATTTCACCACACTCAAGCCTAGCTGAATATCTTATAAGCCTATAGCAGCCCATACATTCACAATTTCTCACATTTAACACATAATATTATATTTCTCAATTTAATCCCTATTTGACAATTTCATTAAAAATCACTTAACAAAAGTTGTCTAATTAACTACAAGGATTCATTTTCTTCCATTAAACTTCAAGAACAATTAAAATGTTCTCATGGAAAAACCTAGGCTTTCAACCATATTACAAATTAGTCCCCTATTTAGCTAGTTAAATCTACAACGATCCCGAAAACATAAAAATCAACAAAAACGAGACAAAAGATCACTTACATGCAAGAGATTTTCTTTGCAACAATTTCAAGCTCTCAAATTGCTATTCTTTGCTATAAATTTCGGTGCATGCAAGTATGAAAAAGTTGAATATTTGTGTTCATTTAATTTTATTCATTTATTACCTAGTTACCATTTTCACCTTACCTAACTTTAAAAATAACAAAATTGCCAAGCCATGTTCATCCACTATCATCTTTAATGGTCTAATTACCACATAGGTACCCCCACTTTAAATTTCTATGGCTCTTTAACACCTTTAGCTAATAGAACACAACTTTCACACTTTACGTGATTTAGTCCTTTTCATCAAATTGCACATGTAAACGTTAAAATTTCTTAACGAAATTTTTATACTATAATTCTATCATGATGTAGATATGAAAATAATATTAAAATAAATTTTTTGAACACAGATTTGTGGTCCCAAAACCGCTGTTCTGATTTCACTGAAAGCGGGCTGTTACAACTCTCCCCTTTAGGAATTTTCGTCCCCGAAAATCATACCAGAGAATAGGTTGGGTATTATTTTCTCATAGATTTCTCGGGTTCCCAAGTAGCCTCTTTAATCCTATAACGTTGCCAAAGAACCTTCACTAAGGCTATACTTTTGTTTCTTAACTCTTCAATCTCTCGAGACAAGATTTTGATCGGTTTTTCGTTATATGACATGTCGGGCTGAATATCAATCTCTGTCGGAGAAATTATATATGAAGGTACCGTCATAACATAGATACATGAAACACATTATGAATCTTTTCTAATTCTAACGGTAATTCAAGTCGATATGCCATTGGCCCTATTCTATCGATAATCTCGTACGGTCCGATAAATCGCAGGCTCAACTTTCCTTTGCGACCAAAACGAAGAATTCTTTTCCAATGTGATACTTTCAAAAACACTCTGTCACCGATCTAAAATTCAAGATCCTTACATTTCAAATCCACATATGATTTTTGTTGATTGAAACTACTTTCAAACTGTCACAAATCACTTTCACTTTCTCTTCGGTTTCTCTGATTAAATCAACCCGTGTATATTTTTCTCACTAAGCTCAGTCCAGTATAGCGGAGTTTGACATTTATGACCATATAAGCTTTATACAGTGCCATCTTTATGCTCGATTGAAAGCTATTATTATACGCAAATTCGACCAACGGTAAATATTTTTCTCAATTACCTTTGAACTCTAAAACAAAGCAAAAAAGCATATCTTCGAGAATCTAAATCACTCTCTCAGACTGACCATCGGTTTAAGGATGAAATACGGTGCTAAAATGTAATCGCGTACCCAAAGCTTTTTGTAACTTCTTCCAAAATCGTGATGTAAACCGTAGATCTCTATCCGAAATAATAGAGACTGGCACTCCGTGCAATCTGATGATTTCAAAAATATACAACTCAACCAACCTATCAAGTGAGAAGTGTATACGCACTGGAATAAAATGTGCGAACTTCGTTAAACGATAAAAAATGACCCATATAGCATTTTTCTTTTTCGGAGATAGAGATAATCTTGATACGAAATCCATCGTAACTCTATACCATTTCTACTCTGGTATCATCACTGTCTATAACAATCCTAAAGGCACTTGATGTTCGACTTTAACCTGTTGACAAATCAAACATCTAGAAACAAAGTCAAAAATGTCGTGTTTTATACCCGACCACTAGTACATCTATCTCAAATCACTGTACATTTTGTTACCCCCAAGATGAAGGATAAGTTACCACTATGAGCTTCGTGCAAAATTTTCTGTATAAGCTCTAGATTCTTCGATACACAAACTCTACCTCGGAATAATAAACAACCATCGGGTCTAACCTGAAATTCAGAATTAGAAGTTGACTCACACTGTACTCGTTTAGCTTCCAATTCATTATCACATTTCTTAGTCTCGTAGATTTGCTGAAGAAACATCGGTTTAGCTTTTAACTCCCTAATATCGAACCATCATCAAACAAAGTCAATTGCATATTCATCGCTCGCAAAGAAAATAAATATTTTCTACTCAAAGTATCCGCAACTACATTCGCTTTCCCCGGATGGTAATCAATAACTAACTCATAATCTTTCAACAGTTTGAGCCATATTTGTTGTCTTAAATTTAGATCTTTTTATGACATCAGATACTTCAAACTCTTGTGATCGGTAAATATATGGCATTTTTCACCAAATAAATGGTGTCGCCAAATTTTCAATGCAAACACATTAGCATCCAACTCCAAGTTGTGTGTCGGATAATTTTTCTCGTGCAGCTTTAATTGTCTGGAAGCATATGCTATCACTTTGCCTTCTTGCATTAAAACACATCCCAAATAGTTCAATGACGCATCATTGAAAATCACAAATTCTATACCCAACTCAGGCTAAATAAAATTTTGTGCTCCTATTAACACTGCCTTCAACTGATTAAAACTCTGTTGACATTTTTCAGACCACTCAAACTTTACATCTTTCTGCAATAACCAAGTCATCAGTGTAGCTATCATTGAGAACCCTTTTACAAATCTCCGATAATAGCCCGCTAATCCAAGAAAACTTCTGACCTTGGATATGTTTCTTGGTGGTTTCCAGTCAACAACTACTGAAATCTCTTTCAGATCAACTCTAATGCCTCCTGCCGATACAATATGTCCTAAAAACCCAACTTCTCGAAGCCAAAAATTCGCATTTGCTGAATTAAGAAAATAATTGTTTATCTCTCAAAGTTTGTAACATGATTCTCAAATGCTCGGCATCTTCAGACTCATTTCGGGAATAAATCAAGATATCATCAATGAATTCAACAACAAATCTACCTAAATACGGTCTGAATATTTTATTCATCAAGTCCATAAATATTGTAGGAGCATTAGTTAACCCAAATGGCATAACAAGAAATTCATAGTGTCTGTACTTGGTTCTGAACGTAATTTTCAGCACATCCAAATCTTTAACCTGCAACTGATAGTAACCAGAACGTATATCAATCTTTAACAATATAGTTGCACCTTTTAGCTGATCAAACAAGTCATCAATTTGCAGTAATGGATATTTATTCTTAATCTTAACCTTGTTAAGCTAACGATAATCGATAAAAACTCTCATTGATCCATCTTTCTTCTTTACAAACAAAACTGGTGCACCCTAGAGTGAGAAACTCGGTCGTGCAAAACCTCTATCTGTTAACCCTTGCAATTGAGCTTTCAACTCTTTCAACCTATAGTAGCCATTCTATACGGAGCTATTGATATCAGTGACGTTCCCAGTACTAACTTAATAGCAAACTCAACCTCTCTAATTGGTAGAAACTCGGGTAACTCTTCTGGAAACACATCTGGATATTCACAAACTACTGACACCGATTAAATCTTCAATTCAGACACTTCGGTATCCAATACAAATGCAAGATAAGCATCGCAACCTTGTCTCACATGCTTCTATGCTAACATAGCCGATATCATAATAGGCAACCCACTCGAATCATCAGATTCTATACGAAGAGTCTCACCATTCTAACATTTTAATTATATAAGCTTTCATCTACTATTTACAACCGCATCATGCAGAGTCAGCCAATCCATACCCTAAATCACATCGAATTCATCAAACGGTAAAAGTATCAAATCGGCCAGAAAACTGTAACCCCAAGTCATCAAAAGACAATTCTTGCAAACTTTATCAATTAGGACATACTGATCTAAGAGACCTTAACCATGAATTCAGTGGACTCAACAAGTAAATTCTTACTAGACACTAAATTTGTACATACATAAGAATGGGTTGATCTGGGATCAATCAAACCAGTTGCATAAGTGTTATACAGAGAAAAAGTACCGGTGATAATATCTGGCGCTGATGCATCTTCACGAGCGCGAATAGCGTAAGCTATGGCTAGCGCCCATGCCTCAGATCTCACTGTAGAATCTCTCGTTGCACCTCTACTACAACTCATATTTCCAATATTTCGGGGTGGTCTCCCTTTAACAACTGTATTGCTCGGCCTTGCGGTTTGACCTTTTTCTTTCTCATACTTCTTAGGGTAATCTCTAAGGTAGTGGTTGAAGGAACCACATCTAAAACATGATCCACTTTTCACTCGACACTTGCCATAATGT
This sequence comes from Gossypium schwendimanii, assembly GCA_013677275.1. Lineage (NCBI taxonomy): Eukaryota > Viridiplantae > Streptophyta > Magnoliopsida > Malvales > Malvaceae > Gossypium > Gossypium schwendimanii. The sequence goes on from CM025251.1 coordinate 29,109,495, forward strand.
AGTATATTACAGTGTTTGCACTCGAGTCTATCATTTCTAACACTACCTCTGTAGCCTGGGGTTTAGGACTAGAGTGTCTCGCATCTCTATCTCTATTAGAATGCCCAATAGAAATAGTATAACGATAGTAATGTTCTTTCTCAAATCTCTAGCTTCAAATTCAACTTTTCTCTTTTCCTTACTAAGCTCCTCGGCTTTATGTGCTCTATCAACTAACACAACAAATTCTTTTAGTTCAAGAATTCCAACTAAAAGCTTAATATCTTCATTCAACCCATCTTCAAATAATTTACAGATAACCACTTCAGTTGGAATGCACTCTCTGGCATACTTGCTTAATCTAACAAACTCTCTATCATACTCGATTATGGTCATACGACCCAATTTCAACTCTAAAAATTCATTGCAATTTTGATCGAGGAATCGTTGACTTATATAGTTCTTTCTGAACTCTGTCTAAAAAAATTCCCATGTGACCCGTTCTCTCGATACTACAGAGATTAACGTGTTCCACCACTAGTATATGATATCTTTCAAAAGAGATACAACACATTTAACACATTCTGTTGGCGTACAAGACAGTTCATCAAAAACTTTGATTGTATTTTCTAGCCAAAACTCGGCTCTCTCTAGATCGTTATCAACAGTAGCCCTAAACTCTTCGCGCCCAAATTTTCAAATTTTATCAACATCCGGTTTGCTCATGCGTATAAGTTCCAAAACATGAGGAGCTGCGAGGACTGGTTGGGGAAAATGTGGGGGTGATGGTTGCTGAGCAGCAGGATTAGTACGGACAAACTCAGTAAACCACTTAGAAGAAGGCTTCCTTAACCTTCCTCCACGACCCTCAGGTACTAGTCTCGACCCAGATACACTACTCCACGAATGGAGGCTAGCGCGTTACTTTCTACATCATCGAAGTCTGCTCGATTGGAATCCATTACTATATGAAAACATGATTTAAACTGTCAGGAGACATCACACTATCACAGGTTATAAAATGGCATGTATAGCTAGACTTACATACGCTACGTTAGTCCAAGAATTGACTAAACTGTAGCTCTAATACCAATAAATGTAACACCTCTAACCCGTATCCCAAGCCGAAAGAGGGTTACGGAGCATTACCAGACTTATAGATAAATTAATATTCATTTCTCATTCAAATCAAACACCATTCAAGTTCATTCATATAGTCCCTAATACGAGCCCTTGAGGCTCCAAATAGACATCAAAGTGGTTTGGGACTAAACCTAGTACTCAAAAATTTTTTTGAAAAATATTAAAACTTTTCAAAGTGTAGGGGATACACATCCGTGTGGCCAAGCTGTGAGTCTCACATGGCCAAGAGACATGCCCGAGTCTCAGGCCGTATGGGCATTTGTAAAGGGAACACACGGTCGTGTCCCAGCCTGTGTCCATACTCGTGTAACTCACTGACTTGGGTCACATGGCCAGACCATACACCCGTGTGCTAGGTCGTGCACACTTTGAAATGGCCTCACACGCCCGTGTGCCAGGCCGTGTGAAAACTGGAGGGCATACTAACTTGTGCCACAAGGCCAAGCCACACACCCATGTGCTAGGCCATGTAAAGCTACTAGCTTACTTTCTAAAAAGTTACAGGGGAGACACGACCATGTCACCTAGCCATGTGTCACACACGGCTAAGACACACGCCCGTGTCTCGACCTGTGTGGACAAAAATAGTTTATTTTTCAAGTCATATTTCTCACCCAAATTGGTACCAACCTACACACATCAATTTGTATATAACTATGGCATAAATAGGCATTCAAAACCAACCAATATCAAGTTTATAACATGTAACATCAACACATACTAGTATGATACTAGTAGGCATCTCAATTAGTCACTTAAAAACTTGTCAATTATGCCTCCAAAATCTACCTAAA
>CM025251.1:29111440-29125189 GCA_013677275.1 Gossypium schwendimanii
TAAACTTATCATGCATACCACTTATCAATCTCAATCATTTGGTACCCAAAATACCAATTCACAAACAAGGTATTCACATGACAACCATACATCATATACAATAAAGCCATTTACATATTTACATAACAAAATATACCAAATTCAAGCCAAATCAAATGGCTAAATACACAACAAAACATATAGGCTTCCATTAGCCAAAAAGACCTATACATGTCATTTCACCCAAAATATAAAGTCAAAAGTACCAAAATAACATTTAATAGTGTGATGAGATCCTTGATGACTTCCAATCCGAACGAGCTTCTAAATCACTATAAAACACAGAAAAATAAACAAAGTAAGCAATTAAGCTTAGTAAGTTCGTATAACACAGAATTTAACTTACCATTTAACCACAATTTAGGTACATAACTCAAAGCATAATGCAATTCAATTTGGCCAAAGCCTATCACATAATCAATAACCAAGTTAGCCATGTATTCATATAAAAACCGAGAATCATGTATGAATTCAAAAATTATTAAATTCCATGTACATGTAATATCTATACCGTGTATCCGTATATCATATATAAACCCTTTCCATGTAAATACATGTACTAGTTCGTATAATCTCGTAATAACACTATGCCCGTTGAACCACTTAGAACATCGTTAGATACGCAGATAATGCACACGAGGTGTACTAAACTGTAATCCGTCAATTCTTATACATGTATGCTCATACGAGAGATAAACTGTAAGCTCCTCTGAGCTAAATAATGGTAAGCTCATACGAGCTGAGTATCGGTAAGCTCATAAGAGCCGAAATCGGTAACCCTAATGACATGTCATTTGTATCCTACGAATTCTTAAGGTTTAAATGGGGTTCGGTATTTTTTTCGTACTTCGTCGACTATGCGCTTCATAATTATACATAATAATCAAACCATTCACATACACATATTTCAATTAAACCATTCACATACTTACGACGGAAAAACGATCGTTCAATCTAATACTTTATCTTTCCCCCGATCTAATTCCGTACATTGCTTTTCTTGATCTATATAATCAAATTTAACTACTTTAATCTTTATTCTATACAATTCAATCCAAAATTCAAGTTTTGGAAAAATTACTATTTGCCCCTATACTTTTGACTTCTTTAAAATTTAGTCCCTAGGCTCGTAAAAATAAAATTCATGTAATTTCACCACACTCAAGCCTAGCCGAATATCTTATAAGCCTAGAGCAACCCATACATTAACAATTTCTCACATTTAACACATAATATTATATTTTTCAATTTAATCCCTATTTGACAATTTCATTAAAAATCACTTAACAAAAGTTGTTTAATTAACTATAAGGATTCATTTTCTTCCATTAAACTTCAAGAACAACTAAAATTTTCTCATGGAAAAACCCTAGGCTTTCAACCATATTACAAATTAGTCCCCTATTTAGCTAGTTAAAGCTACAACGATCCCGAAAACATAAAAATTAACAAAAACGAGACAAAAGATCACTTACATGCAAGAGATTTTCTTTGCAACAATTTCAAGCTCTCAAGTTTCCATTCTTTGCTATAACTTTTGGTGCATGCAAGTATGAAAAAGATGACGATTTGTGTTTTATTTAATTATATCCATTTATTAACTAATTACCATTTTAACCTTACCTAACTTTAAAAATAACAAAATTGCCAAGCCATGCTCATCCACTATCATCTTTAGTGGTCTAATTACCACATAAGAACCTCTACTTTAAATTTATATGGCTCTTTAACACCTTTTCTAATAGAACACAACTTTCGCACTTTACGCGATTTAGTTCTTTTCATCAAATTGAACATATAAATGTTAAAATTTCTTAACGAAAGTTTTATACAATAATTTTATCATGCTGTAGATATTAAAATAATATTAAAATAAGTTTTTTGACCTCAGATTTGTGGTCCCAAAACCACTGTTTTGATTTCACTGAAAATGGACTATTATAAGTTTATAATCGCAACGTCTAAAAATAACTAGCGGACCCACTCTCCTAGTTAGTATTCTAAGAGCTCGCAACTCCAACACAGCTAGCGAACCTATGATCCTAGTTTATGTTATAAAGGTTTGCCGGTTTACAATTGCAACCTCCAAAAATAGCTAGTGGACCTACGCTCCCAACTAGTATTCTAATAGCTCGTTGCTCCAACACAACTAGTGAACCTATACTCCTAGCTGATGTTATAAAGGTTTGTCGGTTTATGATCGCAACCTCCAAAAATAACTAGCAGACCTACGCTCCTAGCTGGTATTCTAAGAGCTTGTAGAGTTAAGCTTGCAACTCTTACACAGGTAGCGGACCTATGCTCCCAACTGATGTTATAAAGGTTTACCAATTTATGATTGTAACCTCCAAAAAGAGCTAGCAGACTTATGCTCCCAGCTAATATTCTAAGAGCTCGTAGAGTTAAGCTCGCAACTATAACTCAAGTAGCAGACCTACATTTTCAACTTACAATATAAGGGCTTGTAAATTCAAGCCCGTAGCTCCAATGTAGTTAATGGTTCGAATTCCACTAAGTCACTTAATGATTTTTGGAAAGGTACTTCGAAATCCAACCAAGTTCAGAACTTGCTTAAGTTCAAAAATATCCTTAAGTTCAAAATTTGCTTAAGCCCAAAATTTGTTGAAAGTTCAAAATTTTCTTAAGTTCAAGATTTGATTAAATTCAAAAATTGCTTGAGTTCGTAGAAAGATGAAATGCCATAACACTAATAAGTCAATATGTAATTTTTTTCATTCAAATAATAAGAAGGGTAATGCATGTTCACAACCGATTAAGGTATATTCTCTCCCTCTTCAAAATCACCGGTGATCTCATCTTCCCTCTCTATTCTCTCTACAACTTTCATGTTTTCAATAGGCGCAACGATGGTATTGTCATTTTTATCAGTATGTACAACGTTCAGCTCAAGAGGACCCTCGTCAAGGTAAAAATCTTTCGAGTTCTTCCATTTAGATGTGAACTCATCCCAAGTAGCTCCTAATGGGAAGCAAACATCAAAACAAAGTTGATTCATATCAACCTCGTAGATGGTGTCAAAGTCAACTCTACGAGCATTAGAAGGGCCAACCATAACTTGAGTATGCAGAAGTATGTTTAACTTGAGTTCAACGGCGAAACTGCTTAGAGTTTCTAGAGTCTCATTCTTGAATTTTTCTAAGGCTTCTACTTGTTTTTGCTTTGAGCTCGCCATCATAACCTCATGTTCTGTAAATATTTGGTTCACGGTTGCCTTGTGCTCTTTAGCAGTTCTCCTCAACTCAGTGTCTAAGGCCTCATTTCTCTCTCTTTAATCCATGACCTTACCATCTATTTATCATTTTTTATTTGTGTAGCCCCCATTTTCCCAGCGAGCTTTCTATTTTTCTTGTAGAGCATTTCATTTTCCTCCATCATCTTAAGATATTACTTGTGAGGGCTCTTCAATGTTCCTCCAAGCTACTTCTGATTAGCCACTGCCCCACTAACACTTTCATCAAGGCCCAAACTCATCATAATGGTCTCATCCAGGAGAGCTTGTAGAGAGGAATTGCGTTTCGATAAAGGAGTCTTCTGCAAACCATTAGATGACTCAGCATCACACATTTGCCTTTTTGCAGTTTTTGGCACAGAAGCTTTCCACTTCTCAATCATACTTTACAATTCCCTCGTGCTCAAACACCTATGACCTGGGAGTAGCTCGTCATCATCTTCAATAGATGGCTTCTCAGTAAGAGATAAAGGGGGATGAGGAATACAAAGAGGAATAGAAGGGGAAGAACTACCATGAACAATGATTGGAGAGCTCTTACAAGCCACAGATGGTGAGCTCACTAATGGAGAAGTAGAAGTAATGGCCATCAGAACATAGGGCTTAGCATGATCTATCCTCCTTTTACAACAAAACTCTAGCCTTCTACTATTTGCCTCCTCTAAACTACTGATAACCACGTTAAAAGCCCCTAAATCAGTTTTGCGCTATTTGCACATTTCCCTTAGAGAAGCTCGTAGGTCCATAGCTTCATTAATTTTTCGAGATGCACTGGTAGTTTCCTCAAAGTCGCTTACAGAACAGCGAACTGTGCTTGCACCACCAATAATTTTAGTATAAGCAAGAGTAGTTATCAAATTAATATTGGCACCACTTTCTTCCTGCGATGAGACCACCAAAATCCAGGGGCGAGGTTTCATCCTACAGTAACTATAAAAGAAGTTCTTGGGTTCCTCTTTGAATCTTGTCAAGATTAGACCTAGATCATTGTTGACATCTTTTACTACGTGGGGCCATGTCTGTTTTTCAGGGTTCGCACCTAATTCCTCAACAACTTCCCTATTGTCACCTCGCCTATACCCATTGGGGCAAAGGCTATCCAAACAGTATCGAAACACATTCCTCACGGTTATAATATCTTTGATAACCAGTGAACTACCAACGTGAAGCTTTTCCAACTAGGCTGAACTACCATCTATCTTAACGGTTCGCTTGAATGAGCACATACCTTTACTCGGTGTAAACCACTTTGTGGTAAAATCAAATCTGTCAACAAGCTTACATCTCACCCTAATATATTTTCCTCAATTTATTTGAATATTAGGACATTGATTCGCAATTATAGTCTTGGTTTTATCGCAAGGAGAAAAATAATAAAAGCTTGACGAATTCTTCTGGTTTTGGGTTGGAAAACTGTAAGCTATGGTGCTTCATTACGTCGACAAAAATTGATAAAATAAGCCACTGTGATCCACCAGGAGAACCCACAGAGTTGACCAGGAGCAATCTGGTACTCTTGAAGGAGATGACAGAATAATGAATACAAAGGCAAGTAGAACCTGACTTCTAAAGCATGGATGGGTAGCAAGAAGCTACTGTCACTAGTATCAATAAGCATGTGTAGCCCATCAGGAACGGAGAATTCATAAGCAAAATTAGGGATTTGAATCCCCCGTACGCCCAAAGCTCGACTCATTTCTTCTTATTTTGTAGTGGAAATGAATAAGTTAGCTTCTACAAGGATCTTCAAAACATGCTCTCGTGGTGGGCAATAGAGAATTATTCGACCACTAACCCCCTTATTCTCAACATATTTCTGATGTAGAAAAAAAGAAAAAAAAAAGATAGAAGAAAGCTAAAACCTAAGACGAGAAAGTTACCAAGATTTACCTTGAAGAAAGCCTCAATCGAGCCTGGTTTTAAAAAATGTTAAAATTGTAAGTTCAAGGTTTCAAAACCCTCTTTTAAAGAAGTTTCTTTTCCCCGTGTTTTGACGGTTCAAATAACCAAGGAGCACCAACAGTTAGATACAAATAGGTGCGATTGACTCGTACATGTGGCGAAGTTAACGTCATATTCCAGTGGTCGTTGTGTATTCTGCAAGATGTATAAATCAAAGTGATGGCTATAAGGAGCGCCACTTTATAACCCTCCTTAAACCCAATAGGGGGACTAGATTGTTATATACTTATGATCTCCAACCCGGAAACCAGATAAGGTCTGGGTTGCCTACCTATGACTCGGCTAGGCCTTACCAGATGGATGCGTGCAAGTTTTACAGTAAGAAGTCAGCAAGGAGAGCTCGCGACCTTAGCTCGCATATACCCAAGGATTTACACATGTCCAACATGCATAGAATTTACTAAGAAAGTCAATTCTATGAACAGTAACCATGTATATAAATATTCGACTGTCCTCTTTAATGCGACACAACGAAAAAAAATACTCAACAAATATTTATTTGATTTAAAATTTAATATGTTTTATGTTATTGATCATATTTATATATTTTCACAAATTTATAATACTCATATTACATATTTTTCTGTGCATGTATCCACATTTTAATTGTTAATATTATTATTTCTTTTATTGTTAGTTTATGAAATTTCAATAACTCATTTTTTTTTAAAAATTATCCAAACAAAATAATTATAAATATTAGTATTTTTAAAGTATGCATTTTAAAAATCATAATTTAAAAAAATTAAAAATTTTAAAAATTTGATGCAAGGATTTGGAATTTTTTAGGAAGAAATGGATTTTTGGGCTAGATTTGAGATACAATGGGCTTTCGTGAACACTACTATTACATATTTCTTGATAAACTAATTTAAAATTGATGTCAACTCGTTCGCAGCTGTTTCTTCCCTGTTTCTCCGATCCCCATTCATGTCAGAAGCTGAACAAGCCAATTCCCCAAAGCCTCCTCCAGTAAACTATCTTTTTTCTCTTCATTTATCTTAAATTCTGTGTATTTTTCTTTTCCATGTATATATGTTTAAGTTCATGCATGTCGACATATGCTGCCGCTGGTGGGGGGATGCCAATTATCTCCTATAACTGTGAAATTGATTCGAAATTTTGAATTTTGATGCTAGTTTATCAATGGGTTTTGTTAATACACTACATGTTCCTTAAATAAACACGATTTTTTATGCTGATTTTACTTTCCGGAAGCAGTCAAATCGATTATCATTTATTTATTTGTGTTCGAATGTTTAGTATTTAGAGGTTTTATGCAAAAGTTCCGGCAAGAAAACCCGGTTTGCAGCCGGTACAAAGGCCGGGTTTGCAGTGTCATTGATAAATAGAAAGTTGGGTATCGGAGCTCCGGTTGCCTTGCATATTGAATCCGTTAGAGAAGGGGAGGAACCCATTATTTTTGGCCCTGATGCTGTTATTGTGAATTATGGCAATGGTTGGAATTTGCAAACTGTTTCTGAAATGGATTTTCCTGGTACTTGGCTTCTTATCAGTTTAAAATATAATTATGCTTTTGGGTGTTGGGATTGTGTAGGTTCTCATTTTCTTACATCCTTGTCCGTGTTTCCTGTTTAGGCATTGGAAAAGGCAAACATGTTCGGGGATTTCCGACACAGATTCCTAATGGAAAGGTAATAACATCCTCTAGCATTTCCTTTAATGTATGTTGTCAAGCGGTTTTCAGATTGAACAATTGTCAGGATGATTTGATTAATGTTTTCATGACAACGAAGAAATAAAATTTTGTAAGCATTACGTGCCTCCAGTAAGCTGCTTTACGTCTTCAGTTGCATATCTGCAGTTGTAAGACTAGCTTGGAATTATAGTGGTTGTGTCATTACATGGATGAAGTGTTGTCAAAAGGGAATGCCAAATTGAAAACCTTCCTAGTCCAGGTGCTATTTCCTCATGATGTAGTTGCTGTTACTGGAAATTAGTAATGAGAAATCAATTTTGTTTCAAAGTTTTTAACATTTTCAAATAACCATACAAACCCATATCATTTTCAACAAATATATGCTTATTATAAACATCAAACTAGATTATATTTTTAACAATAAAAATCTGGATTTACGTAAGTCATTTTATTGTTTCAACTCTCTAGTACATGTTCATCTCATATTCTTGATTGATATATATTTTATTACACTCGTTCACTTTAATAGAATTTTGATGTCTCTCTTGGCTAACATGTTTTATTATATTTGTTTTCATTCTTAACAGAACGTTGATCTTACTAATTCTCGCAAAATGGTTTCAAAACCAGGAATAAGTTTTCTTTACATTGCAAAAGTTTTGTTAGCTTTTGTTTTGATGTTTATGTTGGCGGGAGTTTTCATGTTGGCTCTTGACAATCTTCCTAAACTAGTTTTGCTCTTTAACTCTTCCATGTAACTATGTCAGATTTGAAAAAAGTTATATTTGATTTTTATTAAAAGCAATTAATGCTTGAGCATGTGTAAATGAGATATATGTAATTGCAGAAACTGAGATATATGTAATTGCAAAAACTGTTGAAGAATTTACTTCTATACTGCTCTTAGTATAAAAAATAAAAAATCTCATGATTCAGTTATTCTTTGGTTCAAATAATAGCATCTGGTTTGGTGATTTTAATTTGCTCTTCTCATCTTTCTCTTAATTAATGGCTATTTATGTTATCATTTTCGTTGTTGCGGTTAGTGTTTTTTCAACTAACACCATCGGCTTACTCTTTTCATCTTTTCTAAGTTTAAATTGAGTTAAAATAAGTCTTGTCTTTTCTTTTTTGATTGATGTAGTTTTCGTTTATTTTTTGGGTTTTCTTTTTAAAATTTTATTGATTTGGATTTTCATTTATTATTTGTTGTGTTTTTTGGATGAGTTTTGATTTTGTTATTGTTTAGAAGGTAGTTTTAGATGGTGAGATAAAATATAATATTTTGAGGTGGTGAGATAAAGCATATTTAGGCAATGGGGGGATTTGTTGTAATATAGATTTTTAGGTGGTAAGATTATGCTTGAGGATAGTTTTGGTTGTTGGTAAAATATTATAGTAATGGTTAGATAATAACAAGGTTGATGTTTAGATGTTGAAGGTAATGATAGTGTAGGAAAATAGAGAGGTGTTTGAGAAGAAAATATTATGGCTTTACTAATTAATGAGAATGGTAAGAGATCATGCAAGAAAATTTGGAGGTTACAGAATTCGGGATATAAAGTTTAGATAGTTTTGATTTGATATTTAGGGGAATTGAGAAATAATTGAAGTGACTAGGTTTGTGTTAGCCATCTAGGTGTTTTGTAGTCTAAGTACAACTTTTGATCTTTCTCGGAGAGGCACTCTCTATCTTCTAGGTTTAGACAAACACAACAAAAGAGTACACCTAAGCACGCAAGAGAGTTGGGAGAATGCTGGAAGTGTTGTTACTCTTAAGCTAGCTTCAATTACAAATGAGGGAGGGTGTCTTTCTTTATATAGCCAAGGCCTTATGATTCAACAATTGAAATTGATTCCAATGGACAATCAAGATCATATTTCTAGAAGAATTTATGCAATTCTATACAAGTCACTACGTTTTTTGAGTATTCTAGACCTTTAGAAAGGTTCTACTCGATTCCATAAGGTTTTGGCATCTTTTTTGGACTTTTGGACTCTATTGGGGCTTTTAGAGTCTTCTCATATGTTTTAGAGAATTTTGGGAGCTTAGAGCCTTGCGTCACTCTAGTATGCTAATCACTTCAATTACAAATGAGGGAGGGTGTCTTTCTTTATATAGCCAAGGCCTTTTGATTCAATGATTGAAATTGATTCCAATGGACAATCAAGATCACATTTTTAGAAGAATCTATGCAATTCTATACAAGTCTACATTTTTAGAGTATTCTAGACCTTTAGAAAGGTTCTACTCGATTCCATAAGGTTTTGGCATCTTTTTTAGACTTTTGGGGCTTTTAGAGTCTTTTCATATGTTTTAGAGACTTTTGGGATGTTTTAGGAATCTTTGGACTCTTTCTTGCACATGCACCATTCTGAACTTGTTGCAGCTAAAGGGGCCTCCTTAGGCCCTTGATGGCCTTTATCTACACTTGGAGGCTTTTGCCAACACTAAAAAGGGCTTACTTCACACCCTTAGTGGGTTGCTCAGGAGTAGACTGTTGCTAAACGAGATCCACACTCTATTCCCTAAATTGTTTCGACGCCTATGACATGAACAACACCTCTGAGGTCCTGACTTTAAGTGCTCTACTCGCAAATTGCCTTTGACCATGTCTTATCTCGATGGAACTTTCGCTCTTGGTCTCATCGTTCATTCACTTTTTGCACTTTTCCATTACACTCTTGCATAAGAGAGGTCAAACTTCACCACTTGTCTCGATGTAGCACTCTCCCTTGGTGCTTAATTAACCTTCGCCTTTTGAAACCCTAAAATGGTACCTAATCTAAACACTCAACTTCTTGTGGTGCATAACTTCCACGGCTCTAATCACGCCAAACCTCCCTACTCGAGGATTTTAATTACTATCGCTACCCTCGGCTTTCGATTCACTCAAAGATTTAATGGATGACAACTTAGCTTTGGTGGGGCAATCTCACACCTTATGGGGGCCTTTACACAAGAAGTAGCTAAGGGGCTTTCTCTCGCCCGTGTCTTGATCAATTGCTTTGGACCTTCCCTTCTCACGTTAGGGCTTCATTGTAATGTCCTCAAATTTTCGTTGTCGATAACAACATTATTTTAAGGTATGAATAGTAAATTTCAAAAATACTAGTAACTCCTGAATAAATTGCATTTGAAAGCTTTAAATAATGCCTTGGAATTATGTGAAATCTGGGACTAAACTGGAAATTTATTTTGTGCCTAATTGGAATTATCGGAGGCTTTATTACACCATGATAAAATGAAATTGACCTTTAGACCATAAGCTTAAATTTGTTGTAGGAAGTTTGATAAGGGGCATTTTGGTTATTGCACAAGTGTATATATTATGTGTTTTAGGTTAATGAGTAGTATCTTTAACGATAGTCGACTATATAAGTTACATTATGTTTACACCCAAAAAAATATCTTTGGTTTTTAAAAATATTTACCAGGTTAAAAAATTATTAAATATTAAAGTGAAAAGGTAGTAGAAATTAAAATAATGTATTAAAAATTGTCAATTTGTATTTGTTTACCCCTTTATCGAAGGTTTTAATTTTTTTATTGACATTTTAAATTTCAAAACATCAAAATCAATTAAATAAATTATTGAAATTTTTGTATCCCTTGATAGTTCGATTTGTTAGTATAATATTGAAATTAACTAATTTAATCTCCTAAAATTTAAATTTTGTTTATTTTATGTTTCCAAATTAAAACCAACTTAAATAATTCATCTTTAATATTTTTTTAAGAAACTTAAATTTCTTTTGATTATATGATCTTGAATCTTCTATGTTAAACTAAAAGCAAAGGAAAATCATTTTAAAAACTTTCAATAATTTATCAACTTAATAACTTAACTTTAGAATGATTTTTGAAATGGTCTTGAGGATGATTATGATGCTAGTTTTAATTATTTAATTCTTTTTATAAATGTTTAATGAATCTAGAGCATGTATTATGATTGTTGTGAAAAAAAAAAAGAATTGCAATATTAGATTTTTAAGCCCAAATGTATAAAACTGTCGAATCGTAGTGAACTGCAATTACCGCTATACCCTTATTTAAGATCGACTCTCTAGTTTATGTAGTATTAGGGAATTAGCAAATGCAAACCCTTGAATAAAGGTAAGAAATGGACCAATATTATTTTAAGGAGATCTAAAATAGGTTAGAAGCTCATCCCAGCTACTAGCGACATTAAGAATTCGACACAACTGTAGGTGAATAAATTTTTTGGACCAATTATAAAGCGCCATTGATTGCTTGTAAACGCTCACTTCAAACACAAATAATATTAATAGTGTAAGCACGATAAGCACAACAATGGCAAATTGTAATATAATAGTTACAATGGAACACTTAAACAAGTATTCCAAGGATCTTTCTTCCACAATGATTGATAAGGGAATGCGCAAGTCAATTAACCTACTCATATTGTAATTACTAGTTTAATCAATTCTAAAAATATTAGTGCCAACCACATAGGAATTATAAAGGTAACTAATCTATTTTAACGTGCAAGTAACCTAATTATTTACCCTCTTCCTTGTTTAGACTATGCAAGTGATTAAGGCGATGGTCAATTAATCATTTAATTGATTATTAAGCCACTATGTGTGCTCAACTATCCTAGTTATTATTCATAGCTAGGAATCTCCTTTTTTTTCTCTCATCCTAACACAAGAATCACCAATTACGATCTCCACTCGTTCTCATCTCGTTAATAGCTCACCTCTCGATCTTACTACTTAGCTTGATTGTATCGAATTTAACAAAAGATAGGTTTTCTTCTCAGTTTCACCTATCTAAGTTTTCAACTAGAGTCATCAATTCTATTATACTGAGTACATCGAAACAATTGGACATTTGATCAAGTCAAGCAATCATGATAACATCAATCGATAGTTAAAATCACAATCAACCATCATAAGAAATCAACTCAACACCATTGAAATGATACGAAATGCCATTATAAACATATTACTAATGAAGAATATGAAGTTTGAATTTAGAATTTTCTCCAAAATAGCATGGAGTTGGAAATTGTATCAATTTCACCCTTACAATGTTGTCCACAAGAAAGAAATAAAGAAAATTGTAACGCCCCAAAAATTTAAGTCTTTAATTTTTGCATGTTTTGACACAAATTGATTATTTGCTTTAATGGCTAAGTGATTTAGCTGTGTATGGGAGTGTTTGAGAACCCTAGGTTCAAGTCTTGGCCTTAGTAGAATTTTTAGTTTTGCTCTTAAATGAATCTGGGCATAGGCATATAGGCCTTATAAATATTAGTGTTGGTTTTATGTTACAAAAAGAGCTTATGGTCAAGTGGCAAGGTGGCAAGGTGGTGTGTTGTGTAACTGAGAGGTTTGAGGTTCAAGTCTTGGATTGTGTAGTAGAATATTTATTTTGTTGCTTGAGCTGTGTAGGTAATGGAGTTGGACTGAAACACAACTAAGGGGAGTTTGAATGGAGTTGTTGGAGGAGAAATTGGTGGAGTGATTCAAGCAGGGAAGGAGAGAGATTTTAGGAGAAAATCAAGGAGTTGTTTGTGAGGAGAGTTGTGCCATTTTGGGAAAACTCTAGCTAGAGGTTTCGGATGGGGGTTTGCTTGTGCCGAATTTGGTCAGTAGGCACTGAGGTAATCGATTTTTGAAGTTGTTTTCTTTCTGTCAGTTTTGGTTTTGGTCAGTTTCGCGTTCTTGTCTTTTCGCTTTTAGGTACCGATTTTGCTAAGACTTGGTGTTTCTCTTGGGTGTGTTTGATACCTTTTTCTACTCATCTCTTTTTTTGTTGGCCAAATAATTGTGGTTGTCTCTGTCGAATACATTTTCCTTGTCCCTCTTCTTTTGTTGCTGAATTTCCCTTCTCTTTGCTTCTCATCTCTTCTCTGTAGGCCGAATCTCTTTCTCTTCTCCTCTTCTCCCTTGACCGAATAACCCTCTCTTTCTGTCATTGATTTCTACTTCCTATTATTTTCTTTTTTATCGAGAGTTATCCCCTTTATTGTCTGTGGTTCAACTGTATATCACTCTTCTTTTTCGGTTCAAACTCCTCGAGGATTGAGGGAGTATCAAGTAATATCAAGTCGTCGAAACATTTCTCTCTTCTCACGATCTAAGGCATGTATGTAGGCTAGCATTCTAGGGTTAGGCCAAACGCTGGCTGTATTTCTGTAAGTTTTCATGAAGTGGATTAAAACCACATGATTAAGCAATCTTGTCTAATAAATTCGTTTGCAATGCAGATATCCGTTAAGAAGATTCTAGTCAACCTTCGTCAGTGGTATAGGTGGGCTAAGCCACTTTTGACAGTCAAGGCAAGTATTAATTTAGTTTTGGTTTAAGGATGTAAAAGGAGTTTAACCCTATTGTTTAGCGACTAATAGAAAACTTGTATGAATGTAGATTTTGGGTGCTCGTAGATCTTGGTGCGTTTTCACAATTAGGTGTGTAATCTCTCCATTGCAACCGTAGATCAGCGAAAAGTCAAAAAGTAGTAGATACAACATTTGAGACTACACGGGCGTGCGATCGCTCGAGTGGTAAGCCTAACTAGCGATTCGTGGGTAAAATGATCGAAATACCTCCGAAGGATAAAATGACTGAAATACCCCCAAAGGGTAAAATGATCGAAATACCCTTGAAAGGTAAAATGACCGAAATACCCTTGAAGGGTAAAATGACCAAAATACCCCTAGAAGCTAAAATGACCGAAATACCCCCGAAGGATAAAATGACTGAAATACCCCATAGGATAAAATGACTGTTATACCCCTAGAAGATGAAATGATCGTTATAGCCTTATGATATGTAAGGTTGATTTGTTCTACGATATATATATATG
>CM025251.1:29125289-29136169 GCA_013677275.1 Gossypium schwendimanii
AGTGGTGTGTTGGTTGGATTGGGATGGGTTGCATTATTGCACTGTACTGGTTACTGTATTGGGCTAAGGCCCGCACTGTTACTGTTTTGGGCCAAGGCCCACACTGTACTATTACTGTATAGGGCTCAGGCCCAGACTGATACTGCATGATTACTGATTGACTGTTAGGGGATTACACGTTGAGTTTCGTAAACTCACCCTTTCCTTTTAACTGTGCAGGTAATCCTCAACCTTAGGTGATTCGGTGCTACGAGATACTCGGAGGTGGCCACACGACTGCTGCTGTTCACGTCTGCTTTTATTTTAATTTAAATTATAAGTTGGGTTTTGTTTTTGTAATAAAGCCTTTAAGTTGGTTTAAATTTTTAATTGGGTTTTTACTTACATATTTTAAACTGCAAGATAGGAGAAGACGACTTTTTAAAATAATTACTTATTTCAAATGCATGAGTTTTAAACAATAGAATTTAACAAGCTTCCGCGATTTTGGACCAACTTATTAAAACAATAAGATAACAAGACAAACGTTTTGTCTAGTTGATTTGTTATTTAAATAATAAAGGGCTTTATCTTAAGCTTAGAAACAAACTTTTACCAATGAGTTAAATTTTCGAAAGCCACTTTAACGTGACACGTCAGATCCGACCATAACGTCTAGGTCGGGTTTGGGGTGTTACAAAAATCTACCAAAAATGTAAAATCTATAGTAGCTGGTAAGAATACTTTACAAAAAGACTAAGAAAATTCTGTTCAATCTCTATATTTTTCCTCTAATTCTCATCTTTATGTTTGATTTTGATGCCAAGAAGTATTTATATCAGGAAGTTGAATGACTTAAATGCCCTCACTTAAGTTTCAGCTTAACAAAGGTTAAAGGGAAAAATTCCTACAAAATACCCTTGAGTAATCGTCATGGTCTTTAGAACTAGGACTTGACATTGCGACATCACACTGTCACGAACAAACATCTCCTAAGCAGGGTGCAGCGTACCCATGTCGTGGCCTCAATGTTTCAACTCTTTGACTTCAAGGAACAATATTGCGACTTTCAACATCTTCACGTCACGACATGACTCATTGTCTAGCAGTCCTCTTGGAACTTGATCAAACCACATTGCATCTTAGGCTTCTCCAACGTCACAAAACTTTATGGAACCTGTAGTCATTCAATTCCAAATAGTGAGTTAGGTGTAACACCCTATACCCGACTCGATCACCGAGGTCGAATACTAGGACGTTACACTACCGACATATATGATTTACTTAGCAAATGGTTTCTCAAGTAACCAGTCGTCATCTTTTTTTAATCATATGCATGAATAATAGCCGCACAACCACTTCTTATCATTAAAACATGCCATACATACATTAAGGGTACTAAAAATTTCAATCAAACTTGCATATGGGCCAAATTGTAAAATTTCCCAAACTGTTACATAGGTATCAATACTAAAGAAGCGATATCGATATTTTCTTAAAGTTTTATTGATACCACATGAAAAATCGATACCAAACTTGCATTCTATTTCTCACCAAAATTCCCAAACGTCAAAAACTATTGGTACCTTTCATAAGGTATCGATATATTTACCCCGAGTATTGATACTCAAGTCAAGGTATCGATATCAATCCGATATTTTATCTTACTACACTTTTGAAATTACAGAGGTATCGTTTTTAAAGCCCCAATATCGATACATCTGCTCCAAATTACAAAAATTCAACATATGTAAGCATTAAAACTATTCAACTTAATCCCTAAACATCATGCTTCATTCACCTAGTTTAAGAAAAATCAAAATATCCGAAATAGAAGTCCCAATATCATATTCAAGTCCACATACTTCCAAGCATAACTAACATGCAAACAAACTAAGAATTAACTTAGCAAAACCAAAATAAAATCTACCACATTGCGTTAAAGTCCCATATAACAAATAAACCAAATACACCTATTATAGCAACTAAAAGAATGACTTGGATCAATTCCTCGAAGGCCACACCGCTCACACCAGGAATGCAATTACTCTGTAAAGGTTAAAATGGAGTGGGTGAGCTTAACAAACTTAGTGAATGCTCAGAATAACCACTACGTAAATAAGCCATCATGCATCAACGAAACATGCATACATCATACTTACATCATGTTTTACTCTTATTACATATTTTACACATTAATCATCTTACCAGACTTCATTCACACAGTAGTCACATGAATACTTAAGCATATACTTTAGCATATAACAATAATATTTAAACATATTCATTCACTTTTTATGATAATTTGGCTCTTGAGATTATGAAACATAAACTGGACTCTATCACCATACATCAAATATGTGAATCTCCATTGCACCATAATAACTTAAAGAGTCAAACATGTCCCATAAGTGAAGTATATAGCTAACACTCTCCAACACACCACACATACATGTCCCGAAAAATGGAGCTTAGCTCACATTCTCTCATCTCTCTAAAACTGTCCCTGGGCCTTAACGCCCCACATATATCACAACATAAAGGTGAGTACTCATAATCCTATGGCATGTCAGCTATATCCAATGGTCTCATAAGGCCACAAGGCCAAAATATGCATATTATTATCACATTTACTTACTGATTTTCCGCACATATTCACTACATATTCACATTAGCACCATATAATCTCTGTCATATGGCATGAAAACAAATCCACATATTTACTATCACATGACATGAATAATATACCCTCATATTCACTTTCACAATGCCCATCACAAGCTCATAGCATATATCATAACATCTCATATATGTTCATAATTTCACAATTTCACAAGTTCACAAGGAAACATATTTCACATTTAATTATAGGTGTGAGAACACTTACACTCAAAATTTAGAGTAAGAGTTTAGGCTACATCTAAGTTCCCAATTACACAATGAATTATCTACGAGCAACGATTCCAAAACACTCACTGATTATCAACTTTCGTCGAAAACCAAGAGCTTGAACTAACTCTTCCTTCAACTCATAGTAGGCTCTAATGAATCTGAAGCTTCACACACAACAATCACACGATATACACAGTCAAGTAACAGCCAAGGACTCACTTAAACCAACCAAAATACAAGTCTAAACTACATTTTCATGTAACTAAACACTTTAGCATGACAAAGTTAAAATTTGAATAACTCGGCCTACACTTAATATTTTCATATGAAATGAGCTTCATTCATCTACATGTTCATCTACAACTAATTTCCAACTTTTAAACTATACAAAGCTACACGTTTCAAGGTGTTAAATTTTTTTGACAAGTTTTGGCCATAATAATGAAAATTCATTAAAACCTGAGAAATCCTTAATAAAAATTTAAAGTAACTTTAAAAACCTTCTAATCAAGTTAAAACGAGTTGAAAAACACTTTAAAACCAAGTTTTAATCCACGAACCCAAAATCCACCATTAATGACCAAAATTTTTCCTTTTATTTAAAACATACAATTTCATAACTAAAAACTCGATTTAAAAGTCTAGATAACATTAAAAACTAATGGGAAAGTGAATGGTTACCTTTGATATAAGATTAAATGAGTTTTCAATGCAAATTCGAAATCCCAAAAATGAATAAGATGATGAAATCTATGAAATTTTGGGGTGCTTCCTTAAAGATTTGTCAGGGTTTAATGCTTGGAAATTATAGGAAATCAAGTAATTATCGTTTGGATATCAAAAATAAATTAGAGGAGCAAGGGAGAGCAAGGGACAAGACAAGCAAAGGGAGGAACAAAGTTATCGTGAAAACAAACAGGGAATGTGGTTTTTAGGTTCAATTTTAAAAATTGGCTAAACTGCATCATAAATATCCACAATTTTGATCTTGTCACAAATCAATCCATTTTTCTAAAATTAAGGCATTTAAAACTCATTTTTAGAAATTGACTCAATTCCCCAATAGCCATTGTCGAATCGAATACCAACCTTACGAAATTCCAAGCACATATAGGCTAACATTCCCAAAATACCCTTAAAAATCCTAGGCCCTATTTTGGGGTGTTAGATTAAGTCGTGACCTCCAATCAATCAGCGTCACGACCTTAGCCTTAGTCACCTTATGCCATCTTAGCCTTTCATGCCGTGGCACCAAGTAACATCATGTCGCGGTGTGACTATTTGTTTCCATAGCCTTCAAGTCGTAATGCACTTAGTTTTCACCTACACATTATCAATCGTACTCTTTCAGTATCCTATACTACCAAAACTCTAAAGTAACATCAAAATGATAAGAAATGACACCAAAATACAAACATTGTTGGAATATTTTCAAAATATATATAGTGTTTTAATAGTTGCAAATGAAAAGTTATAAGCAACCAAAAGTTATATCACTTGGTTATTAACCAAGAATTATCACATTTCATAGTGATAAATCATGCCCCTTAAATTCAAAAAATTATATCACTTTATTATTAACAATGAATTATGATTATTCAAAGAGTCATCTATTGAATAATTATGTTTATTGTTAAAAGATGTGGCTATCCATTTAGATAGTTGTTTTCCTATGAAGATCCATGAGAACTCCTATAAATAGGAGCCAAATTTCATTTGCCTAACACACAAGACAAACACATCAAAAGTTTCTTTCTATTCTCCCACCATCTTTTATATTCCTACACTATTCTGTAAAGAATAAATACAGAAATTGTTTATAGAAATTGACATTCTTGCTATGCTCCACTCAATGCTCAGTGGGCTATTTCCGTCAGTGCAAAATGTCGACAGTTGTTGGGCTTTATTGTATCTTCGATGTTTATGTACCAGTAACTTTTTTGCCTACCAAAATATAGGTGGGGCAAATAAAACCTTAAAGAAAGTGGCATTGATACACATCTTGAAGCCTTTATTAATTTCTCATAAGTTTATTTTATCCCCACACACCAACAAACATATCTACTAATAACCAAAAACTCAATTTAGCCCTAAAAAGAATCGGTTTTACTTAAAAGTAAGCTAAAATGAACATGAAAGTGTTGGACCTAGTGCCCTTAGTGTAGTATTTTTGTCATGTATACTTGTATTTTTTTAAACAAGTTGGTTTAATAAAATATTCATTAGTTACATTAATATTCATTGTATATAGTCCTCAATGGCTTTTGCCTACAAAGCAAATATTGACTCACCAATTATCTAATATTTAACTAATACTAAGCGATATTACATTATTATAGTCACAATACAAAAAGATAAATTATATTAGTAGATAATTTAAACATGTTATTTATCTAACCGAAAACGAGTAAACCGATTGAAAGACTAATATGTCATCTATCAAGTTCAATTGTAGAGATACCTTATCTTGGGTATTGGAGAGAATGACTCCTAGAAGATAGAGACATAGATGTGACTGTCTGGATTGAAAATACATCGAACATGACCCAAGTAGAATAATCTTAGATCCATTTAAGAATTTATTCACTTATAATGTTCATAGTGTGACATACCTTAATCCTAAGTGGATGATGGGCTATGTATGCGTGACTTGTATACTTCGATTTAAATGAAAGTTTGAGTTCAAATAGATAAGAAATCGAAAGTTATTGCGTTGGGTATACGACTTTTCTAGCATGTAGCATCATTCTGCAATAGTGGAATTCATAGCTCAACTAAAGAGTCAATGATATTCTCTCATCGATATTAAATGATAGAAGAAAAGTAAACATTGTCAAGGGTCATCTATTTGTGATAATTGATTTAATTACTATTTTATAATAATTGACTTTTCAAAATTTTATCCAAAATATATTAAGGATATCTTATAAGGGTAACACACTCATGATAAGGTCATTAAACCAGCACTTATTAAGTTGCTTTCGTAATGGTATATAATAAGGTAAAGCTCAGTCATGATATTTTAGTGGAATGACTTTGTGACTAAATAAATTTATAACTAATAGACGAAAAGTCAAAACTTAATTATAAATCATTTGGGCCCTAATCATATATGTCCAATCGGCCCCTCATCTAGCTTGTTGAAACCATAAATGGATGGAAATGATGAACTAAGAGAAATAGATCGCATTCGCAAAGACTACATTTTCTTATTAAATACATAAATGAATTGAGAATTAATTTAAGGTTTTTTGAATTATTATTTAATTGATTATAATTAAATAATTGACTCCTCAATGTCGCGACTTTGGCTCTAGTTTAAGCTTCTCTTCTCACTTTTGCATCAACTAAGTACCTAAAACAAAACTCAGTTTAAATCCCTATTCACATACACTTGCCATTTTATTCAGAAAAGTATGAAAATATAATAAAAATTAAAACTAAAATTCATTTAATGTGAAAAATTAATAAAAGATTTTATGAATTACTTAAGAATAAACTCTTTTAAGTACATAAAAAGTTTAATTTGTCGTATCGAAATGTGACACTTCAATAAGATATCTTGATGCTCCATTTTTGGTATATGTATATTGCCTTAGACACATTTTCAAGCAATTGATCGGTTTCATCGGCATGCCTAAAACATCTTGCTTTGAAACATGTGAGATTTGAGAGCTTCATCAAAAAATCCATCAAAGTGGGAAAAAAATTGACCAAAGCTCGATTCAACAAAGAAGCTTCCAATCATCATGGCTTTTGATTTTCATCATGGTCCTAAAAATATAATGCAAAAAAAAGCGCATGAAGAGTGCAAGGTGATTTTGAAAGTTGTGGTTATTATTAGTACATAAACACGTGAAGAAGCAAACCAGAATTGATGAGAATTGATATCCCACGATCACCTTCAATCTAAGATTTGTTGTGGATGAAATATTTAGCTCCTAAAAATTTGTTATTTCAAAGCTTTTGAACCTGCAAATCTGTAACAGCTACAAATGGCACAATCAACTTTAATCAAAGTTTCAAAACCAATAAAATCTACAACATCTGCAAGTGGAAGGTGAATATCGATCAGTGCTGATGAAAAAGTCAATGCTTGGGCATTGCTTTATGTTTTATAGGCAAAGAAGGATGAGTTCTACATGAATGAAGAATTTTTCTTATACAATTCTAAAAATTACCCATAACCCTTCTCCAACCCTTAAATAGGAGAAACTTGCTTCAACGCACTTGAAACTACATCATGTTGTACTGACAATAAGACCAATGCTAAGCGAGCGAGACTCAATCGACTGCATCAATTAAATATTTATATTATCACTAATTAAATTAAAATAATAAAATTAATAATAAATTTTTATTTTATCTCTCAATTAATTCTTTTAATAAAAGATAAATAATAAATAAAAGAGTTTATATTTGTGGATCACTTCAAATGAAGAGTTTACATTCCACAAGAACTTTCTTTTACTCTAGTGATTGGAAATATAAAAGATAGTCACCTCCAAGCCATTTTACACATTCACAAGTTGAGAAGTCCAGAAGTTTTATAAAGAAATCTCTAAAGAAATTGAAGAACTTGAAGAAATTCTGACAAACGCCATAACGGTTCTAAAGAAATCTGCCTTCCAAACAAATCCAACCAAGGAAAGCAAGTCAACATTTGTTTTTAGAGAAAGATGCCTTTTGATCATGTTCAATTGAAGAAAGGAGGTCTAAACCCATTTCAAGAGCAAGTCACCACAACACGTGAAGTAACCCGCATTCATTTAAGATCAAGTCCAGCCAACTCTTGGATCAAAGCCTAATTAGAGAGAAGAACCAAATGATTTTTTTGTATTCAATAAATTTCTAGAGATCATACTCTTTTTCAAGTTATAAATAAAATTTAACTCCAAATTTTCCAAGTCAATTTTTTACTCAGAATTTGTGTATACATTATGTTGGAAACTTTGACTGCTTGTCTTATTCTCTTGTTTCACTTCATATTCGAACAACAGATAAAAAAAAATTTTGGTACAGTTAAAGATTTAGTGTTGGCATGATTGAATTTTACATGACTTATGATTTAATATTGTTGAACAACAAATGATAAGGGAATTTCATGCTAAATTATAATATGATCAACATTATTCTTTCGCTTTACTTTGAGGAGAAAGGAGAAAAGTTTGAATTACTTTGTGAGATTGTCCCAAGATGACTCATTTGTGGTGCATGATGCAATAAATGTTGAGTTGATGGTTATACACTCAAGATCTTCTAGTTAACTAACTCCCATGAAGCTCTACTGAAGTTAGAATGATGTTCAAACGTTACACGATTATTAGTATCTGTTAATGCCTAAGGAATTAGGTTCATGTACTAATTGGATAAAAATTCATGTTTTTACTAGTTGATCATGATCACTCCACAGTGGCTTGATTCAATGGGTGTGGGAATTATCATTGCAATGACTTACAAATGTTTTCAAGGTTTATTATAAGATGCATGCATCATCTTAATAAATATCGTAATGTTCCAAAATGTTTTCAAACATTTGCTTAATACAAAGATATTAATATATGAATTTTTTATTTTCTGTTCAAAAATGGCACCAACTTCCTTAGTGAACATACTCACTGAAAACAAATAGAATGGAAACAATTATAAGGAATGGAAAAAGAACGTGGTAATTGTCCTGAGCTGTAAGAAACTTAAAACAATGCTTGATACTAAGCGCCCTCCGGCCACTCAAGCTGGGGCTAGAAAATGCTGAGAAGAGTTTGATGAGATAGCTTGTTGCTATATGCTGGCAAGCATGACCAGTACTTTGTATAAGCAATTGGAGAGCTGTAAGACTGCTAAAGTGATTCTAGATAAGCTAAAAGACATGTTCAGAGGTCAAGCTGTCTTGACTCGACAATCTGCTATAACTAGCTTAATGAATCCCTAGAAAAAGCCTGGTACTCAGGTCAAAGACCACCTTATCACTCTTTTAGGTTACTTTTCTAAGGCCGTGGACAATGAGATCAATTTGGACCAAAACACCCAAATAGAGATGGTGTTCAAAAGCTTGTCTAAGGATTTTATTGGTTTTTGAGTCACATATAACCTTGGAAACAAAAACTTGATGCTTACACAACTCATGAAGGAGTTACAATCCTATGAGTTTATATTGAACGATGGTCAGTCAGTCCAAAGAGCATAAGCGAATATACTCGTCACTTCTTCCTCAAAAGGGAAAGGAAAATGCGCTAAAAAAGACCAAGCTAAGGTCTCTGGGCCACCACAAATGGAAAGAAAGAAAACCAGAAAGCCTAAAGACTTACCTAAGTCTAAATGCTTCTTCTACAGTAAGAAAGAACATTTCAAGGCAAACTGTAAAGAGTGGAAAGAATACCTAGCTACCAAAGGCAAAGGTATGAAACTCTTGATGATTGAAGCTTGTTTAGTGGGAAGACTTAATAGACCACTAGGTCATCAATTCGGGAGCCACTAATCATGTTTGTGTTTCTCTGTAGGGGTTCGAGGAGACAAAAGATCTTAAAGATAAGAGCTTACCATTGCAAACCGGGAAGGGGACAAGTGTGGCAGCTGAAGCAGTGGGAGATGTACATCTTTATTTTGATAATTTTAGGAAGATTATTTTTAAAAAGGCGTTTTCTATGTACCAAGTTTTAAAAAAAAAAACTTAATTTTCATTGCATGTTTATATAAAGACGGCTTGACTGTGACTTTTAATAATGGAATTGCAATATATAGAAATCATAATCTTATCTATAATGGATGGATTTTTAATAAACTTTATTTATCAAACCAAAGATGTATGCACTGCTTGAGACTAAAATATCAAATAAAAAAAGTTAAAACTTCTCGCTCTAATGAGGCATACCTTTGGCATTTGAGACTTGGTCATATTAATTGAGAAATAATCACTAGACTTGTGAAAGCTTGCATCTTAAGTTCACTTAAAGAAGTTGATCTTCCACAATGTGAATCTTGCTTGGAAGGTAAGATTACTAAGTGATCTTTTAATGCAAAAGGAACGAGGGCTGCAAAACCCCTAGAACTTTTGCACACTGACGTATGTGGCTCCATAAGCGTTAGTGCAAGAGGTGGTTATGAGTATTATGTAATATTTATTGATGACTATTTTAGATATGAGTATGTATACCTTATGCACCACAAAAATGAAACACTTGATAAATTTAAAGAGTTTCGTGCGGAAGTGGAGAAACAACTAGGTTTATGCATAAACGCTCTTCGGTCTGATCGAGGTGAGGAATATTTATCTAATGAGTTTTTAAGGTACCTTATAGAGAATGGGATTCTATCCCAGTTAATCATGCTAGGCACTCCACAACAGAATAACGTAGCAGAGAGAAGAAATCTAACGTTGTTAGACATGTTATGTTTGATGTTAAGTTATTCGAAGCTACCAATCTCTTTTTGGGGATACAATGTACAAACGGCTTGTTATATTCTGAATGATGTACCAACTAAGGCAGCATCGAAAACCCCATACAAATTGTAGCATGACAAGAAGTCAAATCTTAATCATTTTAGAATTTTGGGATGCCCAACCACACATTAGATAAAGATGAGAGGAAGTTGGGCACGAACATAAAACATAGAATATCCAAAGGGAACAAAGGGTGATTTACATTACATTTGAAATTCTAATTAAGGCAATCATTTTTTCTCTTTATTTATTTATCTATAAATTAACGTAACCTTAATTTACCGAAACCAATTAATCATATGGGAATACAAACAGCAAATCCAATTCATTATTTAAAAAGTAGATTATCTGATTATCAAGCTTCCTTAAGTTTTATTAAGTTTTGAGTACTTTTTATTTAAGTTAAATTATGTTTACTGTAATTGTAGTTATTAACTTAAGAAAAACAGCTATAAGAAAAAACACACACACATTATGATCATCAATCATTTAAAATACACTCTTTTTTAATTATAATTTTTTTATATTCTTTTTATTGCCTTTCTGCAGATTTTTGCCTTTTTCTTCA
>CM025251.1:29143614-29154352 GCA_013677275.1 Gossypium schwendimanii
TTTTAAGAGGGCCTAATGAAATTTTAATTTTTTGTAGTCTATATCTTTATAATTTTTAAAATATTAAATCAAATTTTTATAATTTTAAGGGGACAAAGTACAATTTTACTTTTACTAATTTAAAATTTTAAAAAAATTAAAGGCCTAAATAGCAATTTTCCATTTTAGGGGGACTGGGGCCCCTACCAACCCCCCTAGATTCGCCTCTGTTTTGAAAGTGTTTCTTGTGTTTATACATTATGTTACATAGCATAGTTATACTAGTATCAATATATACAAATATTGAAATTTACTTAACTTTATGCTAATCAATCCATAGAATTATGACAAAATAAATCCTAAAGATACTAATACTATCATAACACTCCTCAAGTTGAAGCATATAAATCACAAGCTCTTAGGTTGTTACATATATATTGGACACAAGGTTTTCTAAGAGCTTTAGTTAAAACATTTGTTAAGCGGTCATTTGAATGAATGAAGCTAGTAACGATACACCCAAACACAATCTTTTGCCTCACAAAACGACAATTAATTCCTATATGCTTTATTCTTTCATGAAACATTAGATTCGATGAAGTATGCAGTGCTACTTGGTTTCACATATTAACTTCAATGGGTTGACGGTTTCTTGTTTTAATTCTTGAAGTTATTGTTTTAACCAAACTAGCTCACGAATAACTAGTTTCATAGCTTGACATTCAAATTTTGCATTAGATCTTGCCACAACATTTTATTTCTGAATCTTCCACGATATTAGATTGCCTCAAAAAAGAACAAAGTATACTGAAGCTGATTGTCTATTTGAAGGAGATCCTGCCCAACCAACATCTAAATATCCAACAATTTGTGTACTTCCATAATCTTCATATAGTCTATTTCCAAGAGAACCTTTGACATATCGAAGAATATGTATCGTTGCATCCCAATAACCGTCACTTGGATTTTAAAGAAACAAACTAACCACACTTACAGCTAAGGAGATGTCTGGTCGAGTGATTGTAAGATAATTAAGCTTCCAAACCAACCTTTAATACTGACTAGTGTTTTCTAAAAACTCCTCCTGATATGGAACAACATTGATATTAGGATCCATAGGAGCTTCCACAAGTTTACAATCCAACATTCTAATTTCTTCCAGAATATCCAAACCATACTTTCTTTGGGACATAATGATACCTTTTTTTTTTTCCGACTAAGCCACCTCAATGCCGAGAAAGTGTTTCAACTTCGCCAAGCCTTTTGTTTAGAAATGATTAAATAGATGTTGATTGAGACGTGAAATACCTTCATGATTATCCCCTGTAATAGCAATATCATCCACATATATAACTAAATAGATACACTTTACGCAATTATTGTGACGATAAAAGACTGAATGATCTGCTTCACTCAGCTTCATTCCAAACTTTTTAATAACAATACTGAAGTGCTCGAACCAAACCCTAGTAGATTGTTTCAAGCCAAAAAAATGATTCACGTAATCAACAAACCAAACTAGGCTCTCCCTATGCAACAAAACCTGGTGGCGGATCCATATATACTTCTTCAGTTAAATCACCATGAAGAAAAGTATTCTTAATATCCAACTAATGAATATGCCAATGATGCATCACAATAAGGCAAATTAGTAATCGCGTTGAAGCAATCTTAGCAACCGGTGAAAAATTCTCTCCATAATCAAGACCAAGAATTAGTGTATACCCTCGTGCAACCAAATGAGCCTTCAGCCACTCTATCTTTCCATCAGAATAGGATTTAACTACGTATACCCATTGACAACCAACACCATTTTTATCCAATAATAAGGGAATCAAGTACCAAGTATGATTAGCGTGGAAGGCATTCATTTTCTCCACCATAGCTTGTTGCCAACTAGGATTTGCCTTTGTTGCACTAACAGTCTTAAGAAATGACATATTAGATAACAAAAAGGTGAAGGCATTGTATAAAGGTGATAATCAGTTATAACTCACAAATTATAAATTGGATGAGGGTTACGAGAAGAATATATATCTTTCAAAGGGCAATAGGTTTGTCTACTTAGGGCACGACTGGATATGGAGAAGATGACAGTTGAAAAAATGAGCCACTTGGATTACACTCTCGTTCAATACTTGTAGAAGGATTAGTAAGACATATAATTGATTGTCTATAGTAGACTTGAAGAGGTTTTGAAGGAGGGGTGTAATCATGAATGGGAAATATAGGAATAGAAAGAGTTTCGTCAACAACTTTTTGATCAATGGATTGAGAAGAAAAATATGGAGAAGTTTCAAAGAAAGTAACATCTGCAAAAATGAAATATTTGTTAGTAGTAGGATCATAACATTTGTACCATTTTTTATTGTGAAGTACCCTAAAAAGATACATTTAATAGACTTTAGAATGAGTTTTTCTTTTCCTAGAGTATGATTGAGAACAAAACAAGTGCACCCAAAAACTTATGTAGATAAAGGAAAAGGTCGTTGATATGGAAAAACAAGAGAATGATGATTTTGATTATGCAAAACAAAAAAAAGGCACATGATTAATAAGATAGCAGGCGATAAGAACAATATCACCCCAAAAATGAAGAGGAACTTTTTGATGAATGAGCATAATTCGAGTGGTTTCAATGAGATGACAATTTTTGCATCTTGCCAGCCCATTTTTTTGTGGGGTATAAGAACAAGATGTTTGATCGATGATTCCTTTATATTTTATGAATTCTTGTAGCGGAATAGAAATATTGCATTTTTGTGCATTATCATTGCGTACAATTTTGATTGAAACACCAAATTGATTTTGAATTTCATTATAAAATTTCTTTGAATATATCAAATAATTCAAATATGTTTTTTATAAGAAATAACCAAGTGCAACAAGAATAATTATTTATTAAGGAAACAAAATAATTAAAACCAAAATTTGAACTAATATGACTAGGACCCCAAATGTTTGGATGAACAATACCAAATAAAGAAGAAATTTTAGAGTTTATTCACTTTGGGAAGGAAGCACGAGTATGTTTCCCAAGCTAACACGATTGGCATTTTAAAGAAGATAATTTTGAAAGACCAGGAACCATCCTTTGAAGCTTTGAAAGATTGGGATAACCCAAATGATTATGAAAGAGATCAACAAATAATTGAAGGCCAAAGTTGTAGGTGTAGTAGGTCTAGAAAGGTAGTATAATCTATGTTAGGGATAAACTTGATTAAGCAACAAACAAGTAAAATAACAAAGAAATTGAAAAGATTGAACACAAATATTTTACGTGAAAAACCCCTTCCGAAGAGGACAAAAAACTACGGGCAAAGATAATTTCACTATAACGACAAAAAATCGAAGAGTAAAAAGATGGAGATAAAATTAAACCTTGAAATAAGAACCCTCAAAACGTAAACACAAAATTCTCTGAAAGCTTCTAAAAGCTAATACTTAAATGTGTAATGGGTTATCTTTCTAGGGTGGAAAAAGGGCCTATTTATAAGCTAAATTTATATGTCAAATAATATTAAAATAACCTACACTAATCAAAGTTTAAGTGGGAAACTAATATTAAAATAATCTACACTGATCAGAGTTTAAGTGGGAAACTAAAAACATAATTTATGTGACTCAAGTCCTTCTCCAATCATCTTCTTTGATCTTTGATCCTGCACAGAAATAAAATGAGAAAAAAAATTACTCGACAATCAAGTTGTTTAGAAAGCTTACTAATGGAGATCAAGTTATAAGGACAATCAGGGGCATATAAAAATAATGTTAAAGGTAAATAAGAATGAGGATAAAATTTTCCAATACCTTGTACAAGGGTTTGGGATCCATTAGCTAAGGTAACAATAGAAGAAGAAAAAGGTGAAGTAAGGGTAAAGAAAAGATTTTTGTTACCAGAGATATGATCGGAAGCACTAGAGTCAAGTATCCAAGGTCCATTTGAAGAAGACTGAGTTAGACAAACAAAAGAATTACTTGATAGAGCAACTGAAGCAATGGTAGACATGTTTATCTCAAAGCTTGACATTGTAGATGCTCATCATAATTTGATTTAGACAACATGACAAATTTGGCACCCTAAGTATTAGTAATTAGAAGAGGAAAAAGCTCGTCTCTTTAAACTTGGGCTACATATGCAGTTGTTCAATTTTTGCAATAAGGTTTTCAATGTAAAGCCCAACGATTGTCACATATGTGATCATTTTTGTCATAGTAAGTGCAACGAGGCCTAGACCCTTTTTGCTGTCATTTTCGATTATCACCTTGTGGGTCAGTTTCCTAAGATGCTAATATGGAGGATTCTACCTCTAATTGTGCTTGATTTGAAGAGATGTGAATTAGTCAATCAATCACCTCATCAACAGTAGGAATGGTTGGGCATGTAAGAATTTGATCTCTCACTAGAGCTAAGTTAGTTCACAAGCTAATCAATGAAAGCACCATAAAGAATTTATCCCTCTACTTTTCCTGATCCGCAACATTCTCAGTAAGAGGCATAAGAACAATGATTTCATCTTTCAAAGATTTAACTTTCCCCAAATAACTAGCCATATCTTGCTAATTTTGTTATGGATGGACCATATCAAAAACAACTTTATAGATGCACTAAATATCATTAGTATATAGGTTTTTGGCAATATCATTAGTATATAGGTTTTTGGCCTTAGTCCAAACTTTCTAACAAGTTTAGCTAGATTGAAACAATGTAACTTTGGCTCAAGTAAATGACATAACAAATTCATAATTGAGCATCAAGCTTAGCTTAAGAATTTTTACTCTTTACATCAGCAACATTAACTTCTTGTTCGAGATAGTCTTTATAGCCTTGCCCCATAAACCACAATTCAATAGAAGTGGCCCAAGAAACATAATTACTACTGCCCTGGAGTTTGACAATAGTAATAGTAGGAGAATTGGAAAGTATTGAGAAGACGAATTTGGTAGGAGGATCTATAGTAAAGGTAAGAGAAAAATAATTAAAAAAAAATCGAGGTCAAATCAAATTGAGGACAAGACAACTGTAGGTGGATAGATAACAAGAAGATTTGCAGGGGAAAATGATGGCCAAATGGGTGGCCCACGAGCTTTTATGCGCCGTGTGTGAGAGTGAAGCAGAAATAATAAGTTGAGGCATGTGGCTCACATGCGCTGTTTTTTGTGGCAACTTTTCGGTCGAAGGGCCAACGGAGGCTAAGTTTTTTAATGGTATAAATGGCTAGAATCAGTAGGCTCTGAAACCATATGAAACCGAGAGAGAAAGCAACATTGTTGTCATTATTTAGGTTGTTATAGCCATGAGAAAGAAGAAGAAAAAGTAGGTAAAAAGAAAAATATTTTGAAAGTATTTCTTGTCCTTATACATTATGTTACATAACATATTTATACTAGTACCTAGATATATAAAGAAGGAAAGATACCTAACTTTATACTAATTAATCCTTAGAATTATAACATGATAAATCTTAAAGATACTAATAATATAATAATAGATACTAATACTATCATAACAATAAAAAATACCATCTAAGTGATTTATTTAAAAAAAAAAAACTGATAAACTTAATTTTGAGATAACAACTAATAAAATGATAAAGTAAATATATTCCTTTACACTACCCTATTAATTCTCTTTTCCTTGTAAAAATTAACCATCTATTTTATCATCAATATATGTCCTTTATGTAACAAATCTTCAACTTTCTTTCATAAAACTTCATTCTCATTTGGATTCATCTGATGATTTAGAAAGGAATCAATTCTCCTTTGGATTCATTCAATAATTTGGTAGGTTTCATAAACTTGCCTCAATCATAGGCAATAATTTTGTAGGCAAATCTTTGGTCTTGAACTCTTCAAGCAAAATTTTAAATCTTTAGGAAGTAGTTTCTACCATGGATCCTTCATAGTAATCAAATCATCTTTTACCACAACACAAAGGACTATTTTTGAGTCTCATGATAAGTCACAAATTCATTTTTCGAGTAGGATAGTGTTATGACGAACTTACCTTCCATTTTAGGAGCTTTAGGTTTAAATGACTTATTGATCAGCAACAAGGTCATCTTCACTCCATTAGTTTTCAACTTGTATATGCTCTCTCATCTAAAGTGTTGAGCATTCTTATCAAACTACCAAGGTTTATTAAATAATAAGTAGCAACCATCCATATCTACCATGTTCAAATGCCCCTCATTTTTATGTTTCCCAATAGAGAAAGGGACTTTGCAATGTTCAAGAACTTGCATATTACCCATGGATTTGATCTACCCCATACTACAAGGATTGGGTACTTCTCCACTGTTAGTTGCAATCTTTCAATAATACTCTCTTTGATGATATTATCCTGGCTACCATTACCAATTATCATTTCGCAAATGTTACCATCAGTGGTAAACCTTAGTTTAAAAAAGTTGGTGGCATTAGGTAGTATCTTTTTTCTTTAATGCTAACATCATCCTTAGTATCACCAAAATTTGCCCATCCTTCAAATTATTTGCTTCATTATCACCATTAGATCTGGATATTACGTTTTTTCCATCCTCTGATTTTTCTTCATATTTTCTATGCTCTATAATATTAATCCATTTTCTTCTTAGACAATCATTGGAATGACACCCAAGTTGGTTACATTGGTAGCATTTTCCAAGAACTAGCTTAGCATATGGATTCATTCGCATTTGTCCTTCTTTCCTACTTTATTGTTATAACTAGATTTCTCTCTCTGACATTGTCAATTACCGATTGACTTGTTTTTCTCCATATTCACTGATGTAGACTGAAAATAATTTCTCTTGAAAAAATCCACCTACTTGTCTTGCATTATCAACTTAGCATTTAATGTCATGTTTTGAGCTTCACTGAAAGTTTCTAATATTTTCATAATGATTTTGTCATGAATTGCAACCTTCAATCCATCAAGATATCAAGCCACTTGTTAACTATATGATTCCATCAAATTATTTTGCTCAGAAAAATACAAGAACTTGTTGGTGTATTCAAGTACCGACATGCCGACTTGAGAACAATGCTAACATCATAAGAATATGATACATGCATGGATGGGGTAAAATTTATTAAATTTCATTCACTAAATCTGCCAATTTTCAAGTTTGAAAAATCAATCGACATGCGACGACTTTTTGGATGAAATCCAGGCATTTCTGGGTTGATATGTCTTCATAGCGTTCGAAAATCTACCTTTTAGCTTCTAAACGCACTTTAAACCACTCAATTTCGAGTTCAGGAGATCAAGTTATGATTTTTTTAGTGAATACTACATAATCAAAATTTTCGGACGGGATTATTACAGAAATTACGAGTTTCGAGCTTTTAATTCAAGTTTAAATCATATTGTATTTGATTTTTAGGCTTAATTTTTATTATATATAATCCCAAATTATATTTTTTTAGGTTTTGATGATTTTATTATTTATTTATTCCGAATTTTGAATTATTTTAAGTTATTTAGGAGTTTTATGTTTCTAAGTCAAAAAGAAAAATTAGTTTAAAACTACTCATTATTTAAATTAATCAGAGTTTCGGTATATTTGAGAGTTTTATTTGGATGTATTTAGCTAGTCTATATAAAGGCCTTTTCATTGTTTATTAAAGACACAATTGTTTTTCATTAATAAATTTTCAACTCTGGGAGTTAGGGTGGGTTTGGATGGGCGATTGGGTGCGGTGCGGTGCGTTTAGCTTACTTTTTGTCTCACGCTACAGTGTCACTACAGTATCTGATCTCACCGCTACCGCTGTTTTTACACTAACCGCAGGTAAACGCACCGCCCATCCAAACTCACCCTTAGTTTCTTTGTGCAAGATTGCTTTGTGATTTTTAGAAGCAGTTTTCTTCTCGATTTTCTTCAAGGAGTTGTGGGAATTCATTCCTCATCCTTCAATTTGTTAAGGATTATTTCTTAGAGTGTTGATTAAAATTATTAATTGAATTTGTTGGGATTTATACCTCAAAGGGTTCAATTGGGACACTTATCCATCTATCCATATTATCCATCGGTTTATTCGATTCATTTTTCACTTTTTATTCTATATTTTCTTTATTTATTTAGTATTTTGAATATTTATTCTTAAATTTATTTTTATTTTATTTTATTTGTTTTTCTTATTTTCCTAAATCTGTTTGGTTTCTTCTTTTTAGGTCAGATTCGAATCTTTCTTTCTCGGGCTAAATGACTTGAATACGATCTTCTTCCGCCCTCCTTATCATTTGTGTCAGACTTGGGTGTTTTTGAGTTGTTTCCTTGTGCTAAATAAAGTGTTTCTTCGATTTTACTTAAACAACCTCTGAAAATATTTGAACTAGTGACAAAAATAAATAAAAATTCGTGGATGAATTTTTTTGCCGAAAATTTTCAGATCTTATATTTACCATATAAGAGGCTCCAATTTAATTTTTGTGATTTTAGCGCATCAAAAACACCTTAAACAAAATATTCAAGTTATTTTCCATTGTTTCGGGTTTTCTGTTGTGTAGTTTATTTTCTTTGATTCTAGCCTTAGATTTTTTTTAATTTCGCTTCTTTTATTTATTCTATTACGCATCTTAACACATTTAAAAGCATAAATAATGGTAACAAACTTAAGAATAAATAATAACAAACCTAAGAACTTTTTGATTCCATGTTGACTTGTCATTGAAGTCTAGATTATGCTTTTTTTGACATTATGTTTGGGTCAATTCCTCTACTTCACACCTATCAACATTTTCATTTGTATTATGGGTATTTATACATAATTCCATTCCTCACATTCATTGTTCTAACCGTTGAAGGTAGTCTCTAATCATAAAAAACTCTTCTCAAAAAGTTTGATTTCCTTGAGGATCCTTACGTCCACCTACATTAGTCATCATAAAGGTTACATCTAGCTCTGATGCTAAACTGATGCAACACAAATCAAAAGAGAAAAAATTAGCAAGCACGCGATTTAGCTAAAAAGGTAGAAAACAAATGAACTTTCTCTTACCAAGAGAGAAAACTAGAGAAATCTAAATTAATTAAATTGAATTACAAATTTCACTTACTATTCTACGATTTCAACATACCTAAAAAGAGATAAACTAAATAATATGTATATTTACTTAATAGATAAATAAAAATACTATCTAAATGATTTTTTAAAAATAAATAACTTAACTTATAAAATAAAAAAGGATAAAATGATAATCTAAATAATAACAAACTTAAGAATAACTAATAAATTAATAAAAAAATTTACCTATCACAGAATTAAAAGCATAGAAACATAAAAAGTTTTAAATGTATAAAAATTATAATTTTAGAACATTTAAAAAAGAAAAATAAAGAAGAAAATGAGATAAAAGAAACATAACAAAAACCTATAACCCTAATTAAAAGTCATCACAAATTATTGTCAAAGCTAAATTTAGGCATGGATGAGCTGTCAACTCATTAATGTCAATAAAATATGCATTGAGATAAAATTATTAAGTTAAAACTTTCAAAACGAAAGGGTGAAAAAATATTTTTGTATTCGTATTTATATTATTTTTGTGTAATTAAATTATATATTTTTATATGTTAATAATTTATTATATATGTCGAAATATTATATTTTTAATTACTCTTTTGTCTAGGTAAAAGTTTGTTGAGCATGACGTGTTGCGTGTTGATATTACTTCTTGTGGTCAATGTTTCAAAATCTTATACAAATTTATGAGAAACTCGTAATAACTTTCTTTTAATTTTAAACCCATTTAATAGGATAATAATTTCCAGCAAGGTGACATCAGATTAATTACAGCAATAAAAAAATATTGAAAGTTGAAACCAGTAAGGGAAGAGCCTTACACAACTTGAAATCTTTGTAGGGAAAAGAAGAATATTATAATACTTGGCAATGACATTACATGCAGAAAGAATAGAATTAAAATAGCTGTGGCAGCAAATAATTGAGGTCAACTTGGATATCCTTTTAAAGAAGATTTGCAACTTAATTAATGGTTTTAAGCACAGAACACAAGATTTGAAGGAGAAGGTGGGTCCAATCTTTGCCTAACAAATGGGCAACTGCGAATTCCGATGCCAACCATGCTTTTGGGCGGTGGTCTTCGGGATCTCATCCTCCAATGCCCTGCAATTTTGGAACTATTATACTACCAATTCATCCTAATCAATTTCCGCAATAATTAACGACGTGGCTCAATATCCATGTGGCATGGCGGGATCATGGGCAATGCAACTTCACCTATAACACCCCATCATATCTCATTTCACATCCCGCTGTTTGAATCAGAGAAATCTCAATATAGAAAAATATCATGATCAACAAATTAATATGAATTAATTCAATCGAGAATAGATAATTAAATCAATTTTTTATTTTATCAAATTGTTAAAATCACTTAGCGATTTTAAAATTTTGAATTGAGAGTGACATATGATACTTGTGTTGTATTAATAAGATTGAAGTTTTGGAGTTTTGATGGTTCAAATTCAAGTTTCACTATGTATAAATATCATGTGTGGTTCTTTTTAAATTTATTTTAGATCTAAATCATATGGTCTCAATATATTTCAATTTTTAATTTATTATGTTTTATATTGAGTTGATTAATGTTCTAGTTCATCAAACATGTATTATTATTATTTGTATGCCAATTTTTTTAGAAAGTATATTATATTTTAATAAAATTAAAAAGATAATACATATCCTTTTATAAGTCCAAAAAAAACTATTATTTTATTATTCATTATAGCATTAAATTAATATTAGA
>CM025251.1:29155382-29167131 GCA_013677275.1 Gossypium schwendimanii
TTAGGGCCTTAGCCCATCACAGTACAGTAACAGTGACAGTTATGCAGTTATAAAATCCTACCCAACCAGGCTCTACACTCCATCTCCGTCCAACCCTACACTCTATGTGGGGATATAATCAACCCACCTATCCCTACACTCCAAATAGTACCGAATGCGACAATAGACAGTAGTTACAGCTGCGCTGCCAGTGAGTTAGGCTTCAAGCCTTTCAGTACACTTCCTCCAATCAATATCAGTCCCCAACCCAATGCAATGCAACATACAGACATGTCATGGTATCATGTATAAACAATACAGTGTATATAGCATGCTCAACATACAGATATACATATCTATCTCATATAGGCATATAACAGTCTTTCAATCATTTCAGTCAATTAGGGGTCTAGGTAAACTTACCGACCCTTCAGTAGGTTCACAGTCAACTTGGGCGACCCGTGCAACCTTATCAGTCAAACAGTGAAAATGGGCCCACGGCCCATGTTGCATGCTCATGTGGGCTCACACGACCCAAAATAGCCTTGGTCGTGTGGATTTTACAACCTGGCCTAATATTCCCACACGCCCGTGTGGTTCACCTGTGTGGGGCCTACGCGCCCATGCAGCCCATACGGCCAAATTAGGCTCGGCTTATGAATCACACATGGCCAGCTTCGTCGATCACATGCCCATGTTCAATCACACGACCTACCACACAGGCGACCAAACTCCCTTGTGATGTAAATAGTTTGGTTTTTAGCTTTCGCTAAAACCTCGTTTTCTGCACAATCGAGTACACACCTATTATAATTTCGCTCCTACACGTAATCCCGTATCTCTAGAACATATAATAGACATTACCAAGGCCGATTTAGTGATAGTAATAGACCTTAAATGAAATTACCACGAGTTATTCAACAAATAGCTGTCAGAAACCTTACCCTCGAACAAACATATGAATTCCACATGCCTAGAACATTGATGGGCGATCAACAACCCCTTGATTAGTTCCTAGCACCAAACACAAAACCCTATTGAACCACTTAACCAGAAAACATTTAAAACAATAAGGCCAAAACTCACCAACTTACCGATAACACACGAACGATATAGGAGGGACAGAACTAATGAGTTGGTATTCAAAACAGAAGCAAAAAAAAGAAGACAGAAGGTAAAACAAAAGAAATCGACAGAGAATGGAGTAGGAAGAGATAGATTTTGGCACAATAAGGAGAGAGAAATGAATGGAAAGTCGGCAGCAACAGAGAAGAAATGGTAGAGCAAAAAGAAAAAAAGAAGAAACTATGCCAAATGACTGAAATTGGAAGAAAGAAAGGTGAGAACCAAAATTATCAGTCCACCAAATGGGGATAACTCCACAATCTCATATCTTCCTCCTAAAATCACTCAAACACTCCAATCCTATATTTTCCTCCTAAAATCACTCCAACAGTCCCCCACCACGACCCTACTACTCAGAAACCCAGTCAAAACAACCTCTTACCAAAACAAAGAGCAAAAATTATCCTTTTTGCCCATACAGGGACTCAAACTCCAAACTTCTTGCAACATTAACACCCTATTTAACCACTAGACCAGTAGGCCATTCTGACATATTTTACCAATATTTATTTATAAACCTACTTAGACACTCCCAGAACATATAACCACTGAAGTAGACATAAATTTGTGTCACAAACATACAAAAATAGATATATAAGAGATTTTTGGGGCGTTACAGGGCCTAGATGTTAGACCCGAATTCGAAAGACTACATCAGCCACCGAGATGGCCTAATAGGATTATTGGATTTTTGAAAAGAGTTTATTTAGAACATTTATTTAGTTTAGTAGAAAACTTAGTTTAGATATCGATTTATTATTCCTTAACGTTTTAATTATCTTCTAGTAGCGAAAAAGATGGTATTTATTTAAGTTTTTAATAAAAATCGGGGTTAATGCATCATTAATTAATAGTAAAAATTTGATGTCCTAATTAAAATCATAATTAAATATCATGCAACAATAAAAACAACCTAAGTCCTAAATCTTATGCCATAGTTCAAATAAAACATTACAGACATCAAATAATAAAATAAATCAAAAGAATATGTTTTAATAATTTAAAAATAAGTAGGATTGTGCGGAGGTCTTTCGGGTGCCGTGCCCGCATCCTAACTTGGTGGTTTATTTGTAAAAATGAAATTAAAGGGGGCAGTGAGCTTTGACACTCAGTGTGAGTCCATTTACAACAAAATCAATGCGCCATTCATTAGGACACATTTATTAACAATGCATAGAATAATCAAAGATAGCAATTCAGTTCATAACATCGTTTTTTCAAATTCAACCATCACTGTTATATCAAAAATAACAATAACAGTTTTCAGGATAATCAAATCATCAGAATCGCCACAATAATCATATTCCATGCAAATATATAAACATATATATAGATTCACGCATATGTATCATAACATAATTTTTAAATTTGTATGCACAATATTTAAATGTTGCCATTCAGTTTCAGGTTTTAAACAGAATAATTCCTACCCCACCGCTGCATACCACAGTAGGAGTTCCCCATAACTCTTCTACCTTTATGTCACATTGTGCATAAACCACTATTGGTTCATAAATAACAACTATCATGTTGGTTGTGGACACACAACAAGTCTTCGCAATTGGAATTCGCCTTCCGTTGTGGGTTCACAACAAAAGTTCTGTAGATAAAACCTATTTTTGTTGTTGTAGATTCTACAACATAAACCCGCCATTGGAAAACCAGAGATGAAATCTGCCATTTAGTTGTGAATACACAAGATTTGCAAATAAGTACTAATGCATGGCTATGCTTTGCACTTTCTATTTTTCTTGCAGTTATACTATTTGATCTTCTTTCCTTCATATCAACCCCACCTATGTAATGCATTAAGGCATATTAAATAATCTAACACATAACCAATCAGTAGCAATTCAAGCTTTTCATGTATTTAGTATTGATAATAATATAGGCATGTCATTCATATGATCGTAAGTATATATATACAAAGGTAACATATACTATTCATAATTCATACAAATATTTATAAATATAAATAAATATCATATTAAATCAATCAATCATGAATTCTAGCATATCTCATATCACAAAAGGCCTATTATTCAGTAAAAATAGTTCAGAACCTATTCAGTGACTAATTTGATCAAAACATAAAATTTTGGGTCAAAATTATAAATTCTTGGTTACATGGGAGACACGATCATGTGACCGAATCGTGTGGGAAGCCTTGGACTATGTGGGAAGGTTTTACAGCTGTGTGCCTAAGCTGTGCGAGAGACTGTGGCCGTGTGACAATTTGAAAACTCAACTTACATGAGAATACACAACCATGTGGCAGGTCGTGTGGAAGTTGAACATCCTAAGGTTTTAGGGGTGGCATGTTTGTGTATACTGTTATGTAGTCTACACAAGTGGCCCACAAACCTGTGTGGTAGACCGTATGGTCTGGGCTAGGTTCGATTTTACCTTGGTTTTCTTGTAAAAGAACACACACCTGACTTTCAGGTTTTTAAGTGACGATATTCATGTCCAAAACTAATTCGAGATACCTATAACGAGTCTTTTGATCAACAAATACGCAAAAAA
The DNA here is from genome assembly GCA_013677275.1 of Gossypium schwendimanii. Taxonomy (NCBI): domain Eukaryota; kingdom Viridiplantae; phylum Streptophyta; class Magnoliopsida; order Malvales; family Malvaceae; genus Gossypium; species Gossypium schwendimanii. Next base: position 29,159,013 of record CM025251.1, read on the forward strand.
TTAATATCAACTTTCAAGATTTATTGAAATTATCAAAGATTTTTGGGAAAACTCGTAAAATATTTGAAATTGATTTGAAAGATTTTCAAGAACGATGTTATTCAAGAATTCTAGGGTTCTACAAAATTAGAAACAAGAATGCTTACTGATCTTGGCACGTTAGAAACAAAATTAGATGGTGTTACGCTAATTCGATCAGAAAATCGGTTGAACGGGCTTGATTTCAATCTCAGGATTAAAATAAAATTTCTAGCAAAAGTAGATGAAGATTTTTATGAAAAGGAAAAAAAATGAATAAATGAAAATGAAGTATTTAAAGAAGGAAGAAGTAAAATTCTAATTAAGGTTGAAAAAGAAATAAAAATCCACATGAAATTAGGAAAATGGATTAAATAGTTATGGTTTCAAAAATTTAAGGGGTTGAATGGTAAAATACCTATATTGTCAAAAATGAGAAAAATAAGAGAAAAAGGCATGGATATAACTTAGGATAAGAGAGAAACAAAAGGCCTTACCACTTGGCTACTTCTCATTCTTGATCATTTTCTACAACATTTATTATATATACTAGATTGAATTTGCACCTTAGTTGTTCAAAAATCATAGAGGAAAAATAAAAAAGAGTGGGGATTGAACATTGGTTCTCTAGGCAATATCCTAAGCTCTTAACCATCAAGACTAAGGCTTATTTCTTGATGATTCTGATTTGTATGCTATTTCATACGATACTTCTCATTAAACTTCCTATGGCCTTTACTATGGTAATATCCATAATGATTCTTTCTACTCTGCCATCTACTTTATTAGGCATATTATTAATAACTTATGGGTGAGTGGGTCCTAGTCTATTAGGGTAGAATACATATGATGTCATCGATCGTATCTCTATCCTCATGACATCTGACGACATAAGTAAGAGCGGGTTGTTTAACATTGGTTCGATTCGTGTTAGTATATACATTATTCGCGACCTTATTCTAACCTCGATCTCTTGAAGGTAACTGGCCCAATATTTGATTTTGGGCTTGGTTTTGGGCCAGAGCTTGCGTCTGTTCGTTACGTCGAGGGTATTCTTTACTTAGGTGCTCCATCGACCCGTATTTAATACAAGCGCCCAATTTTTTCCAACACTCACTAGAGTGTCACTTCCCACAAAACTTACAAAAGTTGGACTCATCCTTAGTGTTATTCTCCACAACCTTCTGTTGTAATTTACCCTCTCTAATCCATTTTAGGGAATGGGAATTTCACCTAATGGAACTATAGTCTTTCTTAATCGGAGCCTTAATTTTCTCCCGTTTATCGCGTTCCACCTACTTAATCTCCACCACGATTCTAGCTTTCTCCACTAGGGTTTCAAACACCCGTTCTTGGTGTGGAGCAACTTGAATTTTGAGGTTAAAATGCAACCCATTTTTGAACTTCACACAATAGTCCTGCTCTGAGGCAACCATTCCTTAGGTATACTGGCTGAGTCTAAAAAATTCAACCTTGTATTCCTACTTAAACTTATACCCTTGTTTTAACTCAATGAACTCGAGTCTGCGGTCCTCTAGATAACTAGTAGCCACATACTTCTTTTGGAAAGCTTTCTGAAAATGTTTTCAAGTGATCCGTTCATCCTATGTACCTTTTACCACAGATTGCCACTAGTGATAAGCTTCCTCTCTAAGCATGGACACAATGCCCTTCAGCTTTTGCTTGGGAGTACAATCTAAGTCCTTTAGGATTCTATCGACTCCATCCAATACTCAGCTACGGTGAGAGTCGTACCAGTTATACCTTTGAACGATTCTGCCCCATTCGACTGAAGTTTCTCCGCAACAGATTCGCAGCTTTTTAATCTATTTTAGGCTCCAACAACCCTTTGCAAGACCTTTAACATTGTTTGTATCATGGCATCATCGTAATTCTCCTAGCCTCTACCACCATTGACGGTGGAGTTTTCAACATACTCCTCTTCAAAGACTGGGTCCTCACCTTAAATGGTGGGCGACTCTACAGGTGCAACCCTACAGGTCTATCCCTACCATGTCTACCTTGAGTATTCATTCTAGTTGCGATACTTTAGAGTTCTAAGGTATATTTATAGTTTCCATATAAAAGTTCAAGCGTTAGCTATTATGTATCTGTAAACTAAAAAGTTAAGTTCATCCAAAATCTCATAAGTAATAATAACTATAGGATGACCGACACCAGAGTGTTGGAGTTCATTTCATGTAGAAAAATAATATTCAAAAAGAATTTTTTGTTTTTGACATGTATTTTCCCAAAATACCTTTTCAATGCATACATGCAATTTATTCAAATTTCTATTGTCCGAGTTTAAAAAACCTAGAATCTAATACCACCAAATATAACATTCCCAACCCGACCTAGATGTTAGACTTGAATTCAAGAGTCTACATCAGCCACCGAGATGGCCTAGCAGGGTTATCGAAATTTTTGAAAAGAGTTTATTTAAAACATTTATTTAGTTTAGATGTTAATTTATTATTCCTTAACATTTTAATTATCTTCTAGTAGTGGAAAAGATGATATTTACTTAAGTTTTTCATAAAAACTAGGGTTCATGCATCATTAATTAAGAGTAAAAATTTAATTTCCTAATTAAAAACATAATTAAATGACATGCAAAAATAAAAACAACTTAAGTTGTAAATCTCATGCAACAATTCAAATAAAACATTATAGACCTCGAATAATAAAATAAATTAAAAGAATACATTTTAATAAATTAAAAATAACTAGGATTTTGCGGAGACCCTCCAAATGCAATGCCTGCATCCTAATATAGTGGGTTATCTGTAAGGATGAAATTAAATAGGGTAGTGAGCTTTGACGCTCAGTGTGAGTCCATTTACAACAAAATCAATGCAACATTCATTGGAGCACATTTATTAACATTGCATAGAATAATTAAATATCACAATTCAGTTCATAACATCGGTTTTTCAAATGTAACCATCACTATTATATCATATATCACAATAACAGTTTTCAGGATAATCAAATCATCAGAATCGCCACAATAATCATATTCCATGCAAATATATAGACATATATAAATAGATTCACGTATATGTATCATAACATAATTTTTAAATTTGTATACACATGATTTAAATGATGCCATGCAGTTTCAAGTTTTAAACAGAATAATTCTTACCTCACCGCTACACACCACAGTAGGAGTTCCCCATAACTCTTCTACCTTTATTCCACGTTGTGGATAAACCACTACTGGTTTGTAGATAACAACTGTCATGTCGATTGTGGACACACAGCAAGTCCTCACGAGCGAAATTCGCCTTTGGCTGTGGATTCATAGCAAAAGTCCTGCATATAAAACCTATTTTTTTGCTGTAGATTCTACAACATAAACCCGCTGTTGGAACTGACCTTTGGTTATGGATTCAAAGCAATACCCACAGATGGAATATGTCATTTAGCTATGAATACACAATAATTTGCAAATAAGTACTGCCGCATGACTATGCTCTACTCTTGCTATTTTTCTTGCAAATATACTGCTTGACCTTCTTCCGTTTATATCAACCCAACCCATGGAATGCATTAAGGCATATTAAATAATCTAACACATGACCAATCAATAACAATTCAAGCTTTTCATGTATTCAATATTGATAATAATATAGGCATGTCATTTATATGATCGCAAGTATATATATACAAAGGTAACATATACTATTCATAATTCATGCAAATATTAATAAATATAAATAAGTATCACATTAAATCGATCAATCATGAATTCTAGCATATCTGATATCATCGTGAGCTTATTTTCATAATTTAATTCACTAAAAATAGTTCAGAACCTATTTAGGGACTAATCTAATCAAAACATAAAATTCTAGGTCAAACTATAAATTATTGGTTACAAGGGACATACAGTCGTGTGACTGGATCATGTGGAAAGCCTTGGACCATGTGGGAGGGTTACACGGCTGTGTGACTAGGCCATGTGAGAGGTTGTGGCTGTGTGACAATTAAAAAATTTAACCTACAGGGAATACACGGCCGTGTGGGAGGTTTTAAGACGTGTGAAAGTAAAAAATCCTAGGGTTTCAGGGGTGGCATTGTAAAGACCCGATAGTCAGGGGTGTCAGAAAACGTATTTACAGGACTTTATTTTTGTAAACAGGACTCCTAAATATTTTTATTAAATATTTACGAGGCTAGCTTAGTAGCTAATTAATTTTTGGAATAGTGAATTTTTGTGAAATTAGGAGTTATTAAGGTACAGGGACTAAATCGCATAAGGGTTAAAAGTTGAATTATAAATTGAAATAAACTAAAGGGCTAAAGTAAAAATTAAACCATTTAATAAATGGTTGTGTATAGGTGGCCGAATATGGTAAGTGTAAATGCATGTATATATATTATATATGTTATATTGTAAAGTTAGTAATAATAATAAATAAATAAAATAAAAACAAATTAAACTGAATGTATAATAAAAGAAAGAAAAAGAAATGAAAGTGGAGGCATGCAATTTTTAACAAAGAAAAGAAAGAACAAAAGAAGAAGATCGTCACGCACGGCTAGGGACCTTAGGGTTCAAACTAAAATTGGTTAGTGCAATTTTGTCATTATCTTGTAATTTTTAGTATTTTTCAAGATTTTAAATGTTTGCATTGTTGAATAGTTTAAGTATTAGGGATTAAATAGATAGATTTTTAAGTTAGAAATGGAAAAGGACTAAATTGTGGAATTAATTGTTGATTTTTGAATAACAGGGACTAAATTGTAAAAAAATCAAAATCAAGGGGTCAAATTGGAAAAAGAGAAAGCTAAATGTGGTCTAGAGTGAAATTAGTATAAAAATATGAATTTAAAAGTGAAGGTTAAAATTAGTCTTGGTTTAGACTAAATTGGAATTTAAGCAAATATTAAGTAAAAATTAAAATATTCAATGTGGAATTGAAATGTGTAATATTAATGTGATTTAATTGTTTTATTCCGTAGCTAACGTCGTACCGGAATCTTCGAGTAAAAAGGGTAAGGATAAAATCGATGTCGAATAGCTCAGAATTCACTGTTTGTGTTTCTATAATCCGAATTAAATAGTAGATTATTGCATATATACCTGTTTGCATATGGTAAGCATTTGAGGTGAGTACTTTGGTACTTTGGAATTGAATTAAATTTATAACTGAAATGAAATTGATTGATTTTGTATATTATGAAATATATTGATTATGAATATATGTGTATTGAGAAAAATGTGATTACTATCAAATCAAATATATGCTTATATGTGATGATTATATATTCATGAAACTAAGACATTGGTTGTATTGAAAAGTGAAATAAATTCCTATTAACTATATCGGGCTGAGTCGGATATAGATGGCATGCCATAGGATAGGAAAAGTTCAGGAATTACTTCGACTTCGAGTCGATGAGGCACTGGGTGCCAATTTGTTTTAGTTTAACCGACGAGACACTGGGTGTCAATATATATAACGCTAGGCGCAGTTATTACTTTGGATTTATCCGATGAGGCACTGAGTGCCAAACTGGTGTGTTGGTTGGATCCGTGTATCCGTCCAAGTATATGTCGCGTTGATAGGAGAAAGAAAAATAATAATTTATGCAATTGATATTGAAATGACAAAGATGAGAAATGAATACGATATGAGAAAATATTAAAATGGAAAATATGATAAAATATGAAAAGATGATAAATGAATAAGAGATGAGAAAATGTTAATATGATATTGAAATCTATACGAGATGAGAAATGAGATATGAAATGATAAATTAAGATGCGAAACTTGAATGAATTCAAGTATAGATCAAAGATATGAATCATGTCATTGCATGAGATGATGTATTCAAATGTTAAATGAAATGCCATTGATATATACTTATACATTTGAACATGTGAAAATCTTAGTAGATGTGAATAAAGAATGAGCAAAAATTATACTATTGAATTGAAACACATGAACATAGCTTACTTGTTGCATTTTGCATTTTAAATAGTTATATCAAGTTTATGTTATTCGGATTATAGAAATACCACAGAGTTTTACTCAACGTGCGGTTTTGTTTTCTGTGCTCAGGCTAGGTACTGTTCGAATTATTGTTGACTCCGCATCAAATCACAACTCCCGAGCTCAAGTGTGGTAATATTTCATTTTTTAATGGCATGTACCTAGGGAGTCTTTTGTTGATATTGTTTATAAGATGTTGTTAACTTAGTTGCTAGTGAAATGATGGTTAAATATGTATATGGTTGTGGTTGAGGCTATGTTGGCATGTTAGCCTAATTTGTATTTTGGTATGTGATAGTTTAAAGTTTGGTAGTTTAGCATAATGCTTGGTATGTGATTAGCTTCATATTTGGTAACTTTAGAAGTTGAAGATTAGTTCAAATATGGTAAATGTGATATGAATGAAAGTCTTGAATGTTTGATGAGTTGTTGATGAATTTGAACGTATAAAATGTGGTACCAATGAGGGTACATTGGTTAGGCATATTAGGTGATGAATTTGGTGTATTTTGGGTATGTTTAATCATGTTTTGAATAGGTTAAACGATTGGTAAATGAGTTGCTTAGTGCCCAAGTAAGTAGGAAATGGTAAACTTGAGTTTTAAGGTACTTTTGGGTGCATACGGCTTGGCCACACAGGTGTGTGACCCCTGAAATTAAAATTTTTGTAATTATTTCCTAAACTTCTAGAATTGTTTCAAATTAATCCCTGCCTATTTTTAAACTACTTTTAAGGTCTCGTAGACTCGTAATAAGGGCTGTAAGAGTAACTTTTACTCTGAATTGGCGTGGATTAGCAAACCTAAATTAAGTGCATTCCACTACGATCATCGAAGATAAATTAAAAAAAGAATTGTAGACGGAGTATGGACTAATACTTTGATGCTAATAATTGGAATAGTCTTGTATGTATCCGGATTCTGACATTCTAGAAGGGATAAATAGTGATAAGGGTGTAGCCAATGGAAGACCAAGTTTAACACTGCATAGCATGAATCATTATTCGATTGTATAATATACTAGTATGATATAATTTGATTGTTTGTGACTTGCCCTTGTATATTATATTGTTAATGGCTAGTATGTATATGTGTGATTATGATTGATTAATTGTTTGAAGTGTCAGTAATGCCCGTGACCCTAATTTGACATCAGAGAGGGGTTAGGGGTGTTACAAGCATGGCTATGTATGGGGCTGTGTAGTCCACATGGGCGGCTCACACGCCTGTGTGGTAAGTCGTGTGGTCTGGGCTAGGTTTGGTTTTGCTTCGATTTTCTCGTAAAAGAACACACACCTGACTTCTAGGATTTTGAGTGTCGATATTCACGTCCAAAACTAATTGGGATACTTACAACGAGTCTTTTGATCGAAAAATACGCAAGAATTAATATCAACTTTCAAGATTTATTGAAATTATCAAGATTTTCGGAAAAAAAATCGTAAAAGATTCGAAATCGATTTGAAAGAATGTCAAGAACGATGTTATTCAAAAATTCTAGGGTTCTACAAAATTAGAAGCATGAGTGTTAACCGATCTTGGCACGTTAGAAGCAAAATTTGACCGTATTACGCTAATTCAATTGGAAAATAGGTTGAACGGGCTTGATTTCAATCTCAGGATCAAAATAAAATTTCCAGCAAAAGAAGATGAAGATTTTTATGAAAATGAAAAGGATGTATTTGAAGAAGAGAGAAGAGAAATTCTAATTAGGTTTGAAAAATGAGTAAAAATTCACATGTAATTAGGAAAATAGATTAAATAGTTAGGGTTTAAAAAATTTAAGGGGCTGAATGGTAAAGTACCCATATTGCCGAAAATAAGAGAAAGAGGCATCAATAGAACTTAGGATAAGAGGAAAATAAAAGGCCTTAACACTTGGGCTAGTATCCATTTATGATTATTTTCTACCACATTTATTATATATACTAGATTGAGTTTGTTCCTTAGTTATTGAAGAATAATAGAGATAAAATTAAGAGAATAAATTTGAACCTTAGTTCTCTAAGCAATAGTTTAATGAATTATTCAATCTAACCACCTAAATTTGTGACGTTACTGTATCACCAATGCATTTTCATTTAAGTAGCATTT